>JASKGN010001704.1:0-18434 GCA_030556245.1 Falagria sp. GC000072 | reverse complement strand
TCTTAACCGATTGCCTATCGAATCGGCGTTATTATATGCGCAAGCAGCCTATGGCCTCATCCGAATGTCATCGCGATCGTAAAATCGTTGAAATTCAGAGATGTCTTGTATATTCGCGTTAGTTTTAAACTTTTTTCTGTTATAACCAGAGTTGTCATCTGCATTATGAAAATATTATATGCTACTCATCCCATTTCTTTCTATATTTAACACGTTTTAGGTTATGGAATTATAAAGTATGCAAATGTTGTGAAAACTGTAAGAAAAATTACTTCGTATAAAAAGTTTGCTACCAACAAATTAGCGAAGTAAAACCAATTAAAAATTAAGAAAATTTCAGCGCTCAGTGCTGCCATTCCGCACTGCATATATTAATTAATAAAGCAATTTCGTTATTTCCACAGGATGCAGTTGCAAATGCGGCGTGTCCCCAAAGACGGCAGTAGAATAAGGGAATGAGCAAGTGCAAGTGGAGTTTACGAACAGAGGTCTTTTAATTTTAATGCGAAAGAAAAAATAACGCCTTGCTTCTTCTCGCAGTCAGTGCCCACCTATGTTCGCGCGGTAGTTCCGCTCGATTAAAACGATGATTTTCAAAAGGAAATTGAGTTTGTGCCTCCTTCTCTTTGAATTCTACACGTGGTCGCTATGACCCACCAAAGACCAAAGTAACATATCTATAGTGCGCCCAAATCGAAAATTAATATTCCACTAGATTAATAATTGCTTTCATCAAACAGCTAAACGCAAATTTTGTATTGAAAATTCTTTCCTGGTATCATGTAATTAAATTCATAACAATTGTTATATTGAATGCAAGCTTGCATAATTGTTATTAGTCTAGATGAACTCTAACCACTGGAAGCTGCTGCCGGTTATTGCGAGTCAGTTAATTTTGCGCAAAGTGAGGAGCACTGAGAAAAAGGAATTTTCAGCAGGTGCAAGCTGTACGCCATGCATCCTCCGCGGGCCAGCATGTATGTTCCGATAAAGGCGAAGAGCAACCGACCAACCAAAACAAAGCGAACACTAATAATATTGCAAGTTGTAACCAGTAAAAGAGCTTATCTTTGTATGGACGCAATTGCGGAGAGCGGGAGCGCCACAGGTACACACATATCGGACTTTCATGAACAAAAGGAGGATATAACGAAAAAGGCAAAAAATTGTGATATACAAGGTGTTTTCCATATTCTATTTAAATTTCAAATTTGTGCCGTATTCATTAATATTCCACTAAGAATATTTATGATTCAAGCTAAAAATTAGAAACAAAATTAATTTGAGAAAGTGAAACTAGACGTATTCTTGAAGAAACGTAAATGTTAGTTATAGCAATATGCAATACGCGTGTAACACCTGCTCCTGGGTTGATGGCATTATGTTTGGTTTCTTTTGCAGCCTGCGGACTGCCAACATTCAAGAATTGAACTGATGCACGCACGCATGCAACATAAGTTACTAGCTAAACAAAACAGAAAGACAGAAAAAAGTGTGAGGTAATAAGTAAAGTTGAATAGGGTTATTTTTTATGTAACCAATTTTAACCTCACTTGTATACTATCAATAATTCAAGTATTAAAGCACATTAAACTAATGGAAAAGTCAAAATAAACATGCCGTTGTGGTGCATTAGTAAACAAACTTTATATTCCTGTTGGATAAAGACAGGGGGCCACGAATTGAGTTCGACCTCAACCATTCAACTCGTTGTTGCGTGGTGTAGGTCAGTGCCGACGAAGTGGAGTTGGCACGACTTCACCAATGTTGCCAACTGACATGCTAGCACGCTGTTGATCCCCATCCTGCTCGACGACATTCTTATGTTATTGCTTTCGCCGAAATTCATTCCCCACATCACACGCTCCGACGTTCTGTTGCTCATATGACCACATGACCAGAACCAGAATGAAACAAAAATATCACAACTTTAAACTCGTTCATTCGTGACGTGACCTACGACAACTCGTAACAACTTGCGCATGAAATAATATTTTAGGTTGACATAAAACAACTACACTCAAAATGTTATGTCCATTTATATTAAATATGTTTAGGAATAAAATCCAAAACGTTCGGAATATATTAAGTTAGGCGTTAATTGTTCCCATGCAGTCGAAAGTAGTGAAGCAACTTTAATGTCGTAATAAAACATTTCACATGGCGGCGGCAACAGAAACATACAAAGTTGTCTAGGTCTAACATAGGACGTCACGGATCGCGACTGCTGTCTTCATCCTGGCCAGCGGTCTGCCCGATGCGAGTAATTAAATCAAGAACAAAAAGACGGCAACAAGGCTTCATCAGCGTCCCGTTCGTTCGGCAAACTGGTTTATTACTTACTATAAGCGATATATAAACTTTTTTACTAATCGCGCCCGGTTTTGCTGCGCATAGTTCTAAGCCGTTTGCGCATGTGGAGATTATCGATATCGAAATACTTTGAGGCTATTCTGCTTCAGCGACTAACATAAGTTCTTCCATTGAAGAAGAATTGGCGATGTTAACTTTTAGAAACGATAAGCCCATGTCTTATCGACTTTTTCAATGCATCGAAGAGAAAAAGAAACTGCAGAAAAGTTCAACGTTTGCCAATGTAACGACTGAGATGATCTACTACTATTCAATAGGTGATACCTTCTGCTTTGTGAGCAGCAAGATTTTTGCGCGATTATCATCGTGCATCTTGAAACATCGTGTATGCTGTTGCTCCTGATGTCTGTCTGATCAATTCCGGTCTTAAAGTTTCAAGAGAAAAGACAAGGATGAAACATTGCACTTTTGTTACTGAAAATTATGATTATCATCCTCGTAATAATAATGTATTGCTATAACAATGATTGAGATAATTACTAGCTGCTGATATTATAAGATGTTCCTCAATCTTTTAAATTTACATTTAATTGTGTAGTTTACCATAAATTTATACAATGCAAAAATTTTGACAAAATTTAAACCAACCATAGGATACAGTATAATTTTCATTTTGTTATTAAACCATAGTAGATATATACAATTGTAATTTCAGTTTTATTCATTGTAATGTTGCACAGAGTTGAAAGCTGCAAGAGTCTTATTTAAAAGTGATGGTGGTTTGGTGTGGTTCTTGTGCGCCGCGTTTCGTGTGTTGTCGTTTCGAGAGGATGTAATGAGTTTCCTTTCCCCGAAGACCGCGAGCTATTTTCGAAAATTGCTCGGCACACCACAGCTTGAGCTCCAACATCTTTTCATGATTCTTACAATTCGCACCGACGGGCATGCCGCGAATAATTACAATACTTATTAGATGACGTTAAACGGCGACGCCGAAACAACACTTACCTACCACAATGAAAAAGATTTTGCAATGTTGCAACAACACGAAACCTAACCTTAAATATTTCGATTTTTATTAATCAAGTAACAGGAAACTGAACTTTATAGGAAATTTTAATGGACGTACTCAATTTTAACGCGTTTTTAATGCCCTACGGTTTATAAAAGCATATTGTGATCCTTATTGTGTATGGAGTTTTGATCGGGTAGTCTAACTTATGGTGGTGCAAGTATTAAGTAGCCGGTCCTTGGATCCGGATGTCGTTGACCTTAAAAACGCCCAACAAAATGTGCACTAACGCAATTGCGAACGACACGGGCAGGAAAGGCGGCAAATCAAGCAGGCAGGCAGCTTGCCGAACAAGTGAACGAAATGCGCTACGCAATATTCGAGGCATTGAGACGTCGCGTTGCGCATCGCCTCGTTCAGCATAATTAGTTTTGGGCCTACCTCAACCTTGTCTGGATTGTTGCTTAAATTTTAGATTGAAATATAGGAACCTTGTTTTACTTACAAACATATTGAGTTAAATAAATGAATAATTCTGATTTATAGCCACATTGTACCAGAATCGGTAAAAAGAGATTAACAAGAAATAAGACATACGGTGGTGCAATTTAGACAGCATATGATCAGTGTTGAGCGTATCGGCGTCCGGCATCAGTTCCAGATCGGAAGAAGTCAAAGCAAAAACATCGACTTTGAGTACTCAATGACAAAATTATCTCTGCTCGAACACTCATTGGCCAGAGAGAAGTCTTGGAAGATGGCTTTTTATTCGACGAACATTTTTTACATGTCGCGACCACGTCCAAGTTTCTTCGTTTTCGTCTCTAACTGCGTATTACTGCACATTTGAGTTCGTGTTTCAAGTATTAAGTCCGCATCAGTACGCGGCCGGTCTACATAAATTTTATATGGATCATCGACACGGACATTCGTTGCGCTCGGCTTGTCCATCTCTTGCATGGGATGTTATCAGTCGCGATCCATAAACTTCAACTTTTGCTATGTTTCCACTTTATTTCAATAAATAGTGAGTATCTGAGCATCACAGATGGTGTATTTTTTCTAACGGATTTTGATATAATTACTTTGGTCTTATGCGCTTTTGAAACGATAAATAAGACTGAATAGATAATCTAGAACATTGTTGAAAGTTATTAGTTTTTAATAAAATACCATGCTACATGCTAATTATTTGTTATTTTAAAATACTCAACCAATTTCTATTCAGATACTATGGAATTTAAAATTATTGGCTTTATTACTAAATTACTGTGGTAACAGGTGCATATCATTAAAACTTGTAATTTTAGAAAAATTTGAAGTGGGTAATAACTACTTTGCTTATGTTCCCCCATTTTATTTATTAATTAATATAATTACAAATTAAAATTTACAGAATATTTTAACTTTGAAGAACAAACAATATTGAACTTGATTGACGCAATCCGAAATGCACACGCGTTTAGAATCACAACAAGAAAGTTTGCATTGTGCAACAATTACGCATTGCTTCGGCTACTTTTGTATGTACTTGCGCTTATTGACTCTATTTACTTGCTTGTGTACTGTATGCTGGCGTAACAAGTTGCCGGGTTGCTACCGTCTGCTCTTGTTCCAGCAGCAGCAGCAATGGCACAAACAACGGCGGCGTGCGCCCATGAAAGCAACAAGGATCTTGAATTATTGTACGATTTCAGAGTACGCTAGCTGCAAAACAAGCGACAAATGCTCACATTTAACAAGACATAGTTTACAATCAAACTCACTAAGCATCATGCTACATATATCTGATACGAATAGGTTTTGTATCACATGATGAATCAATCACCTCCAAGAAGTTGATATATAATTTAAGTAGATATTTTATGTTTATTGTATATTTATAGAATATATTGCTACTATATTTCTTGATGGTCACTAAATACAGTTAACACTGTGAATAGTGTCATGTTTAATTTGGAAGGACTCTAGATAACCGCTTAATCCAGAAAACAACTAACAATCTGTCTGTGACACGTGCAAGAAATGTGCTATACATTTTATATACCTAGACCAGTGGTCTTTAAACTATGTTAAGGCACTGAACTTTTAGAACTCTACGGAACTTAAGATGTAACTCACAATTTAGTGTTTCTAAATGAAATACCAAACTGCAATTGACAAAGTGAAATGTACGGAAAATCTATTCAGGGCGGTCCAGGCGATCAGTCTTTCCCTTCAATATTATAACCGCACGGAACCATTGGGGTTAAACCACAGAATCTTAGGATTATGCTGAACACAGTTTGAATACCGCTGACCTAGTTTAAAATAATCGTATTTAAGGTGATGCTTTAGTTTTATAAAATTTCAGTTACCCAAAATTAATAAAAATAAAAACACAAAATTAATTAAATAATTACCATCATGAACATAAATATGTCTGAACTTATTTTGAATTTATATTTTATATAATATACTTACTCACTTATTACTTATTTTATAAGTACCAGTTTTATATAAAAAACATTTCATGTATACTTTATAAGCACAGTAATAATTACACTAATAATATATTCAAATTAGACATGCAGATAACCTAAGATAACGATGAGTTAGTGCAAACCTCAAACATGCCAAACGCAACAAAAGAGGACGAAAACCTACGGAAAAGAAAAAAATCTTTCTGAAACCGTTCGCATAAATGCGTTTGGAGCGTACATACAAAGTTGGTGCGAACGACGCGTCAGTGCGATGACCGAACTCAGTGGAAGTGAACTTTTCTTTATATTTAAATTCAAATTTAAATTTTTTAATTATTCGCACGCAACACACAAATGCTCCTGTATACTGCATGTTCTGATAATTTCTTACTTCCATATTTATATATGAATTATATACTAATAAAATTTGTGGGCTTAGTGCATCAGGAAGTGCTCAATAATGGAATTTTTTTTTAGATTGTCTGAAGCCAAAAAAAATTAAAAATCTGAAAATTGTATTTGAATTAAAAAACATTGTAGATAATCATAGACTGTAGGAGTCTGTATAATTTGAGAATTTTTTTTTATATGCGTGTGTTTTCCAGTTATTATTTTTTGCATTCTTGCCATGCATTAATTTTGTTTTAGATAGTTTATTTTCGTGGCGATGCAAAAAAGACCTTTCGTGCGCATGTACATAGTATATTATGCAAATTATGCGAAAATTGTTCGCCAACGACGACTATGTAGGCGTTATAATAAAGCTAGTCTTATTCGCAACTTTGAGAACTTGTAGAGAAAACTATTAAAAAATTATTAGAACAAATTAAATTTTGCTTGCAGCGTATAATTTGTCACAAACTTTATAAACTCGTTTAAGGCACATATCATGATGTTAATTTTACTTTACGGAAGTAAATTTTAATTCTATTCAAGAATATTTTATGTATACTGGGTTTAGTAGCTATACATGCTTCTAAATAAAAAAAAAACATAAGCATTTGCAAATTGTAGTAATATAATCATTCCATCATAAAGTTATAGTCTCGTTTCTATTCCTATTTGAAGGCCCGGTATTCATAATTGGTTTAGAGTTGAATCTTGATATCAATTTATGCAGGTTTGAAAATTCAAAAATGGCTTTAGGATGTAATCATATCAAATTAGTATGATGAAAGGGTAAAATATCGCCTTTCATAAGAATATCCAGATATAATTGAGTATCTATGAGTAGACTCTAAAAAATTAACAAAGAGAACTATATTCCGACTTTTTGCTACTTTTGTTATATCGTGAGATCACTCGCAACTAATAATGCAATAATCGGATTTTTGATAGGGTTTTATGTCATCATAGTGTTACTGCGGAATGGCCTGACGAATAGTACCTAACAAAAAAAATCATCGGCAACGCGATAATGTCTAGCCAAAGGCTTTTAGTTTCCACCGGATTTTACGTGATAATACCGACAATTTTTCTTTGATTTTATGACGCCAAAACGCAATGTTCTCCTAAAATCAAAATAGAACTGAAATTAATATAAAATATTAGAATTTTTAAATAAAATATAAATCACTTAACAATTCAGAAAAGAAAACATATTTTAATAATTCATAAATTTAAAAATAACAAACTATAGTATGATAGTGATTTTAATCCTAGAAATTTTTACTATATTATTGACTTATTTAATATTAACCAAGTTTAAATAATTGAACATATAAAATGCAAAGAAAATTAATGTGAGTTCCTCGATAAACTGAACGAATTAAATAAATTATGAGACAACATGAAATAATGAAATAGTAAAATTATCCACCAAACATATGCCCTAGTTTAGCTATATGTTTTTGTGATTGTTTTTGCCTTTACCATTAAGGCTAAACAAGAGAAACTCATTATGACAACTTGGTTGTCTTTGTTTTGAGTAATTTCAACCGTTTGTTATATTTTAAACGCATGCATGTGGGCGGGTTGCTGATATCCGTGTTTACTATTTTTCAGTTTTAGTGGCCTCTGAAAAACCTACTTTAATGGTATACGTGTATAGAAACATTGTAATAAAATCTACCGATAATGAGGGCTAATTATTTATAAAAATATTTTTATGTGGTTAAAATGTAAAAATAATGCATTAAATCATAAGCGACAACATAAGCAGTTTCGTGGTAAATAAAGCGAACAAAACATGTGCATTTACAATTTATTGTTATAAACATAATGGCGTTTTGTACTTTTAAAACATTTCAAAATAATGTTTATAAATCTAATTAATGCATACGTAAACTAAGTCATAAATTTCATTTAAATTTTTTTCTATTTCGAAGCAATTTTCTTCTTCATTGCAAAGTTAAAAATTTAACAGCAATTTCTCCCGGTGAAATTGAATATTGAATATCCACTTTTTATAAATCAACCTTTATGTCTGTCCTGTCGCTTATTTCGTTCTCGTTTCCGGCATTCTGCTGATAATCATAATAGATATGAAACCAACAATTGTATCTACATCAGTTATATTGCTTTTATCATATCGAGACTAGACTACAACATGTTCCGGACTGAATCAAAAAAGTGAATTTTTGTTTTGTGTCTGTTGGATTTTGCAATTTATATAAAGATTACGATGGAAATTAAACTCGAAGTAATCCGACGGCGATTGCGTTCCGAATATGTGCGTTCGGAGCAAGAGTATCGATTGCATTCATGGCAACATGCATTTTTAATAGTCGAATAAGAGTTAGTCTCTTGCACCTCTAATACTAAACTGAAATACTCTGCATCGTAACGACTGCAACGATGCAAAATAATTAAAATTTAGCGTCGATTAAATTCGTCCAACTTCACCTGCAGTACTTTTGTGTTCTGATCAGCTCTATATCCATACGTTGGTTGGTTGAACGTACATAGACGTTTTATCAGCTATTGCTAATCTGCCAATACATACTCCAGAGATCCAATCGTTGTTCAAGCGTAAACTTACACCCTAGAAATCTGCAACAAAAGTTTTAAAAAATTAAAAATTTTAATCAATTGGAATTAAATTATATTTTGAAAAGCTTAACTTTTTAAATATTGCGAATGGTCAGGAAATTTAAAGCCATCATCAAATTTAAATACTAACTGCATGCTTGTTAATATAAACCCAAACAAAACAAAAGTAAAAAATGCACTCGTAACGATGCAACTGTTGGAAGAAGCGCAAAAGGTAAAAAAGAAGAAGAAAAAACAACGTCGCACACCAACGACGCCGATGGCCAGCAAACCAACGAGCGCTGAATTGCTAATTTATAATATTTGATATGTATCTACGGCGAAATTATGATTGCAATTTTCGTTCCTTTAGTTAGCTTTAAGTTGAACTCTTTCGTACGTTGGCATTGATGTTCTATTCGTATATGAACTTAAGAAGCAAGAAAGAGAGCTTGTCTATTGTATCTTTTAATTCTGGATACAGAGTGTCATCAAAAAATTTCAATTAAAATTATGTGCTTTTACAAAGAACAGAAAAGCTAACAAAAGTATAAATATGTTTCTAATTTAAAGATTTATATCAGAATTGCATACATTTTGAACAACTTTGTTATTACTTTTATATATCTATATGTGATTATAATTTAAGTGGTTTTAACAAAAAAAAGAAGGTAATAACAAATGGTTGAATTAAAACAAGCTATATTAAGCATGGTTTGTTCTTGTGTAATTGTAGATTGCTATAATATAGGGTAGCGCTTCATCCAAGTCGTTCGTTAATTTTTTTTACATTTTGAGTTATTCATTAATTCATTAATTACGTCTGAGCGCTAATTTCATACGATTCGCTATATTTATACAACGAGCATTGTATTTCCCCCAAGATAAATGAAGGTTGTACTTAGTATTTACAATTTTTCTAAATGTTAATTTCGGATTCGGTACTTATCATTACCCATAAGATCACCAATCACCATGAATTCAAAGTCTAAAGAATATGAAAAAGAAAACAAAAGTGAAGTTTAAGTTTCCTGCAAAGAGCAAGAAGTATGTACATAATTTTGACACCGAATTTATTTATAAATCGACATTGACTCATATGTGCAAGTTGACTTAAGTGCAGTTGGAGGTTAAGGACCCCGAATTGTGCGCAGAGCACGCGGACAAGGTAAACGAGATTGGGGCAGGCCACAGCTATTGAATTCTGCAACGGGTGCGCGGGGCAATGAAATGGTCACAGCCGAAGCTGAGAGCGCGAGAGCTGAAAATAAAAAGCGGTTAAAATGCGGCTCGGGCTTGGTGCGAATTAAAGCGAAATATGTCTGTCCGCTTGTTGGTTGCACGCTGCACGGCGAAATATTGAACAATTACAAAACGGCTCCGAACGCAGTCAATGCGAGCAATGCCGCTGCAAAAAGAACAACGTGGATGCACGAAAGAACGCCGAACTGAATGCGGCCCCGTACGGTTTGAAAAATAAAAAAAGAAGAAACAAGCGAAGACGAACGCACGAAAGAATGGAGGAGAACACGGGGGGATTGAAGCGTCGATGCAAAAAGTGACGCGGTATGCCATGGCTCATGGTTCAGCTCGTTTCGTTTATTCCTTGTTCGTTATATTCGTCCAGGATTGCAATCGCCGATCGCGAGCTATGCGTGAATCGCGGACGCATCTGCACTAACACGCGAAGACGTTCATGCACGAAAATGAAGGAACATGCACAGGAAACTGCACATGCACGGGGACGTTGTGTAAAAAACAGGCGAAGTTGAATTACTTCCAATGAATTGTTTGAGATGGGTATAAATGCATTATATATTATATTATGCTATACGTACGATGAGTATACTCATTCCGGTTCGCTTTGGATATGATGTTTCGCTTTCGGAACTCAAGTTGAAGCTCAACTTGGTTTCAGTGTCAAAGTCCTGCGACGGCTTGAGCCGAAAGGGAGGCGAACACAATTACCCGATATCGGCGCGGCTAAAAATAAATTAAGCTTGCTGTATACTCGATTGAATTGAATGAATCCGACGGGTCGTAAGTCAGATGATATTCCAGCTGTCAGATTGAATCGAGTTGCTGTGTTGGATTTATCGCACATATCTTAAATCTGCATGGCCTCCAAGGTGAATCCTGAATTTCGCAATTATTGATTGGCATTTGTGCATGTTCGTTCTTAATTGATTCATTCAAGGTTATTAAGGAAAATGGAATTATAATTGCAGAAAATTCTATATTCCACTTCGATAAATAAAGAGAACATTTTTGCTCAGTGGAGTTCGGGTAGTAGTAAGCATTGTGTTTAGGTCCGTCGATTTCGTTGCGTTTTGTCGGTGCGGGCTTAACGCCCCAACGGTTGGCATAGGTTAGGAGCGCAAGTTGTACACAGTCTGAGGCCTTGGTCGGGCTATTGACCGTTGCCAAACACGCGGCGCACAGCGGCCCCCCAAAAAGAACACAAAAAGGAAGCAGCGGCCTACAGTCTTCTACAGTCCTACCACTACAAACTGATAATACTTTTTCTCTATCTATAAATAAATTTTACCAAAAATTGCCAAACTTTTCTAAATACCTCAATGTTAATAAGTAATCAGAATTTGTAATCACTAAAGCATAAATATTCTTAAAAATAAAAATAAAACAAGGAGAGCTCTAAAAATAAAAATTTTAATGTTCAAAATTAATTTGATGTTCATTAAATGTTTGGTAGGACTATAGGGAGCAAGGCTCGTTTCGCCTCTTTTTCGTAGGCAATGCACTCGTTCAAGGACGCTCGATGCAACGAGCAACAACCGACGACTAATATACGCGCGAGTATGCGACCGCCGAATGTGTGTGCGTTTGGTGGTATCGCCAAATGCAACAATATTCGAGTCGAGTTTGGCGCAGGGTTTGGCTACACGAGAAAGCAAGCAGAGCAATGCAATTCAGTGCAGAGGAGTGGAGGAGAAGCGAAGATCAATTACGTCGCATCCACGACGAGTTTGAGACATGCGGTCAGCGGAATGGAGTTCGGACTGTGTGTTCTGAAATGAAGTTAAAGGGCACTCACAGCTTGAAAAAAAAAGGAAAGATGCTATAGTAAACTGAAGAAGGCACCGAAGGATTATAGATTATGAATTTATTTGGCCTTGAAACATGAATGACATTTTGGTTTCTATGTACATAATTCTATTTAAGTAAAAAAGTTACAATTAATTCTAGAAGAAGTAAGAATTTGTGTTAGGTACAATCTTCAATTTGGAGCCTGGACGAGCAGAACTGATAGAATCGCATTATACACGGGGATTATAAACGTGCTATGAGTGAACTTTTGAGAGCAGAGACACGCCAAGCGCCGCTGAAGAAGAAGCCGTCCGTGAAACAATTGAACCGTATCGAAGTTGGCCGCCTGTGACTGGAATCTCGCGAGTCGTGTCTCTCAACTCTTGGGGAATTATTTTCTTGAGGTTTGTTTCAAATTTCATGTTCATGACCTGAGTCAATCAAAGATCTCCATTCGAGATTCTTATTTGATATGAAATTTAAATCAATAAACTTGACTGAACCAGATAGAAAATTAAATTTTACTATAATGGTAAGGATTTTAAGATAATTAAGTTTAATTATCTTGTAGTTCATACCGTGAGAAGATTCAATCAACATGACTAACCTAGAATATTTTATTACTAACAGCAAAGTTATTACAAAATTATTAAGTATTTTATTGGTGCATCAGTCATTATTTGGTTCAACATATTGAGCATTTTGCGTTCATTTTCATATTATGATATTATTATGTTCCTACAAACTGTTCAAAAATGTGATTTAACACAGAGGTCGTTCTGATCGCTAATTAGACTACGCATGCATGTTTCAAATTAAATTGACAGCTGATAGGAAGAACCTATGATATCTTTAAATTGGAATATTTGAATTTTGTTATATTTTGGATTAAATCAAAAACTCGCTTCTACAGCTCCATTTTCACGGTGATAGTTCATGTGACAATTGCACTCATGATAGCAACTGTCAACTAATCTACTAACTCTGGCCCTCAAAGCGCCACTCCACGATGTCGCTATCAAAGATTAAATTTCATAATTTGGAAAAACTTTAATTATACTAGTTGTTGCTCTTGACTTGACCAGAAAACGCAACAAGTGTTTTTCCCAGCTAGAAGCTAAAGTTGGCAGTAGAATCGAGCCGTTGTGGTTGTTGGGTTGTGGCCATTGGCAATTGGACAATTTGTATCCGTACCGTCGCTCGATTCGATACTAATAAGCTACTAATAACGTACAAATGATACCGATGGCGCAGTTAAATGCTTCCTGGAACAAATCGACCGCGGAGACGACATGCCAGGTGTTTGTCTCCATGAGAAGATTTCTATTCTATTCAGGATACTCGGCGTATATCTGTTCAAATAATTAGTATCAAAATGACCATGATCTAACCTAACTTATTAGCATCCAGTTAGTTTATGTTTTTTATGTTGCGTCGAGTTTGTTGCTTGGATTTCCTTTTAATGCATTTATGGTTAGAGGCAGCTGCATTAAGCAAGATAAGGAAAACACTTTTCGAATAGTATAGTTATATGAATACTCCAGAGACCTTTTTGAAAATAATTAATTAAATGGCGGTTACTTTAAAATTTAAAACACCTTTTTGGAATGATAATTAAATTATTTTATTTATTTCGAGTTGTATATGAGTTGATAACTAATTTACACTCGTTCTACATCAGTAATATCACATGATATCACTGTTTCATTAGGGTAATGAATGCAATTTGGAAATTTAAGACTAGTATGTGAATCCCCAAATGGACAGAATGCTCGCAGAGGTAATTTGCAACTTTGGTAGTATCCTCTCCTTTCTACACTACACTAGTGGATATTCTCTTCTGGAATGATCTAAAGCATCTAGTATATTACAAGTTACACAATTTATAACCAGCTTAATAAGCAAATGTGCTATCGGGCATGCAAGTGTTTGTTTTCTAAAATTTCATTTTAATTACGTGACTCGCCACTCCTCTCACATGACCAAAACTTGACATAGGGTGGAAGCCTTTACTAGAGTTTTAACGTTTTAGTATCTGCGTAACTTGAGATCAACACATAATTAATACAAACATGAAATGAAATATATCGTAAATAAATTACTGCTGGTTTATTTTAGGAAGATGCCACTCTAAATAAACATTAGAAGCGATTTAATATTTGCCAGTGATATCAATCTATGACCGGACCGATAAAATTCTCATCGGAATGCGTGCACATTCGCGCTCTTTGACATAAATTATATTAGAACTTACATAAGCCTCGTCTATGGATATGTCTCCGGTATTAATGGATTTTATTTATTAACGTTATTATAATGTGACGTGCGGTGCGCGGTTATGGCATCTTCGCTCGATTTTATGAATGCAGAGCAATGCAAAGTCTCGAATTCCGACTTGAGACCAGTTTCGAACGGCTTATCGCATATAACTTTGTTCTTTCTGTAACACAGCTCTATGCAAAACGCGATTCTTCTACATTTGTCACATGCCGCTCGGGGCCCAATTAAAATGCAAACTATGAACATACAAAGATTCCTAATGGACGCGGAATTCTCATATTATCCTGCGCACAGTTAAGCAATGCATTAAATTCATATAAAGGTGGATTTAAGTACTTTCGAGATGATTTAAAGCAAATAGGAGACAACAATTTCCTCTTATAACTTAAGCTTAAGGGATCTTTTTAGTGAAATATTTTGAAATTAATTCATGGAGAAATTAAAATACCCTCATGGAATTCTTAATGACTTGCTTGATGTTAATTCGGTTGCCACCCATAAAAATTTTATTGATCGAAGGGAACAAGCAGGTGGCCAATTTACGTGTCTTTGTTTCCAGCTTTATAAAACTAGAAATATGCATGACCAATAATAATTATTTTATTTATTGAAGACATGTAAGTGGCGCAAACGACTTTCATGCAAAATTAAATATGCATTCGGGTAGCTATTATGTGAAATGCAAAATGTTGGTTTGTTTTTTCGTCGGTCACACCGGTCATACATCCGTTGAAGTTAGTTACTTCTGTCTTTCTAATAATTTTAACAGGTTAGGATTTATCATATTTAAAAATATTTAAATAAAAATATTTCATTTTATTTTTTAACTTGCTTGTTTGTAGAATTAAAAATTCTTGATCAGGAACTACTTTTAAAAATTTGCAATAAATTGTTTATGTGGAATACCAACACTGTAATGAGTCATGTTTGTCCTTTGTTTCCTCTTCCTTTTTCTTACAGCCAGTGTACATCTACTCAGGTGTGGCTGTTGTCATTGCATTGAAATAATGTGTATGAAATTGTGGGAAACAGTGGTTAATAGAATATAATACCTTAGTGTTTGCGCAAATCTGTGATTATTTATTTATGGTGTTGCAAAAGGCTAGAATGATCGTTATTAGTTGACGAGTGAGCGCGATGAAACACTCATAAATTCGCGTTTATTATGCACACGTTCGCATATTCCGAGTGCACACAGCCGATCATTAATTTTAATCTATTTATCTGTGCAAGTTGTAATTATCAGTGATGAGCGTTGCCACTGACTTAGTAATGTGAGCGCTTGTAAGAAATTAAGATAAATTGCAATTTCGAAGGATTAACTAGAAAAATAATAATGTCATTTTAATTAAATTTCAAATTTGTAAATTTTTTTCTGAACTTATTTTTGAATGTTTAATGTTGTATTTAACAGATAACAAGTACAAAGTCAATGGTATATAACAATTTATATTTCCACTATTTGTAGGTGAATAATGAATGAATGAAAAGCCAATGTGCGTAGAAATCTAAACAGTCTGGCGTACGTAGAGATGTAGAGAAATAAATGACTTGTTGCACATAGACTGAGTGTAGGCGCGAGGAGATCATAGAACACGCGTAAATAAAACATAAATAGTAAAATTCTACGTAACAAGTTGATATTCCAGACGATTATAGCTTTTCCTTCCATTCAGTTCTAAGTTTCTACTCTTTATAGAGTGTCTCCAGTGGAAAATTGGATATTTTCATTATTATAAAATAATTTGTCCAAAAATTTATATGAAAAATTCTTTTGTAAATTGACAATAAGTTTTTTGAGAAAATTGGGATTTTTGGTTGCTTTTTTTAATTGAAAAAATACTTATCGCGAACTATAGTTAAGCATTATATTTAATACTCTTAGAACACAAGGCATTTGCAAGCAGTAGGTAGCAACATAAGATGTTCTTTTCAACTAGAAAAAGCTGTATTTTGGTTCTTACTCTTGGTTTATATGCATTTGTTTTTAGCTGTAGCACATACTCTTGTTTTCTTGTATACATATTTACATGTCACTTGTGCAAATGTAAATTGTTTTTATCGTTCTCTAGTCTTAGAAAATAAGGAAAACTATTTACAATCGGTTCAATTTTAGTTTACACATAGAATGCCCTAAAAACGAAATGAAATAAGCAGAATTTAAATCACTTAATTTAAATCAGCGATTTAAATCACATTGATTTTTTTTTAATCATTGATTTAAATCAAAAATATTTTTTGCTAATTCTTTCCGGCAGTGACTGAATTTTGTGATTAAAATATTTTAATTTGCCTTATGTTCTCTGTCGTTGTTATTTTTATTCGGCAGTTTAAGTATGTATTTTATTATTTGCTCACTATTTTTATACCGCGTCAGGACGTATTATTTTAAAACACTAAAACAACACGAAAATTACTACTTACAAATCTAAAATATACCTTAATGTTTGATATTTAAAAAAAATCAAAATAATCAAAAAACACTGATTTAAATAAAAAATCCGTTTTAAATTATATATTTATTTTTTTCAAAAGAAAAAAACAGATTTTATTGCAACCCTGGCTAAAATGCAACAAAAAGTACAAAAGCTAATTTTATAAAAATGGCATATAAGTGTTATAGAAAACGAACAATATACAGAAACTCAATTTTGATTTAATTAAAAATATATATGCAATTTATTTATTACAGTTTTACTAATAGCTAATTACTAAATTTTTCTCTAACTGTGTAGCTGAGGCAAATAACCACGTGAGTGATACAAAATAACTTTAATGCTGAGGTGCATATTATATTTTTTCTGAAATCGGAAAAATATTGATAAAAAGCAGAAAGTAGGAATGGAATTACGTTAAATGCAAAAGTGGCTGTCAAGTTCGTGCGGTCCGTGCAACCTTAGAGGTTAGGAAGAATGTTGTTTTGCTTGACACAGCTCATACCGATACCGTGCTACGTCGGGTAGCGCTCAGATCGCCAACTTTAATGCCTAGGCATAGAATAGCAATTTTAATGCCGACAAGATCGGCATTGAAATTAAACTTTAGTGCCGATTTCAGAAAAATGTAATTTTCTTATATAAGTAATTAAATTTAACTTCTCTTGCAAATCCCAAAGGCCCCTATGTTTTCAATTCCGAAGTTATTAGCGACGAGAACAAATACACCTTTGCAATTTTTGCAATTTTATTTTGCACGTTTATTACTATCAATGTACACCGAATTTCCAGTCATTAAAAATATTCCTATATAATTAACTAACTACTACCATGAGAATCTTATTAATTTTCAGACTCAAAAAATTTACTATAAAATTTACCGACTTAAAATTTTAAACAATATTAAGTCATAACAATTCACCATACCTGACATAACTCATACAAATTTTAATAATCGAAAGGAAAATAAACCAATTTGTGCAATTACATATCTTGCTATGTAATTATTCAGCCCTAACAAATTACCAGTGAACAAGTAAATCGCACACAAACAAGTTAAAGACGATAATCCGCATGTGCGCACAGATTTTATTGCTTACCTCAAGACGTTTGACAGCTCATAAACGGCTGTAACGAGCAGGAATAAAAACAATTATTAACAAACGACTACATTATGCACGGTCGTCACTTTATTACACTAGGAAAAGGGCCGCTTTGCTATTCATCACTCATCAGTTTTATTACTTTATTTGCGCATTTGCAAATATCGAACAAAACATTAAACAAGAAATAAAGTAGAAAAATTAATAATTTTTGTTACAACTGGAAAGAGATAAAAAGCTTTAGAATTATATGTTGATTTTAGTTTGAAGTTGCCTCGATTCAGTTTTAGATTGTGTGTGCTGCAAGTACCGTCCAACTCGGGCGCGGCAGCGACAAACCTCGAGTTTAAATATACATTCAACTTGAACTTGATTTTGACGATGGAATCATGCCGACGAGGACGTCCTCGTCCTCCTAGTACGCTTTACTTGGCAATGTCTCTTTAAAAATAATTCCTAGCAACTCATTCTTTAAAGTATTAAATTGTAAAGCTACTTATGTACTTAGTTACTTAAGTATTTTTCAACGCAGAATTTTTTTTTGCATTGTAAATGTGATTTAAAAGTTATTATTTTTACTTAGTACTTAAAGAGTACAGACAGTGAGTTTATTAATGCTAGAAATATGTTAAGGCATTAGTTTTCTGTATGAGGCACAAGAATATAGTGTATCAGACGCATTTATTATTGAATAGATTCCCCAAGTTCATGGTTATTCGCCATGCGAAAGCCAAATGTTCCACTGGAGCAAACCATCAGCAATCTAATTCGCTCCAGACCAGATGGCTATACACTCATCATTTATTTTGCA
>JASKGN010001611.1:0-30624 GCA_030556245.1 Falagria sp. GC000072 | reverse complement strand
CCAACCTTTCCATCCTGACCTCCATTTCGATCTCGTCAGATTACTGCACACGTAAGAATACACTATCTCGTACGATAATGCGAATATCTTACAAAGCTCTTCACTGATATATTTTTATTCATAAGTCGACTCATTTTTTTACTTAGAATTTTCAAAACTATTATTGGAATAAAAACTATAAATTTTTAAAGTTAAAAATAAAGGAAAGGTGCAACGTAATGTAAAATAAGCATTCAAATTGAGGGCTGAAAACTTTTGAAAAGGATAGTAGAGCAACCTAGAGCTAAAACTCGACTATCTACATCAGGGGTAGGCAACGCGGCGCCCGCGGGCGCCATGGCGCCCCCGATCTAGTTTTAATTTTTTTCAATGGCTATTTATACCTGTTTATTATCTTTAAAATATGCGCCCTCGGTAATTTTCAAATTTAGTATGGCGCCCTTATGGACAAACAGGTTGCCGACCCCTGATCTACATGTAGGATGCTAGGATCTAACAATAATGCCCATATTACAATATCAACAAATGTAAATCTTCAATTACATTAATATCCGCATATTTCTTTGTTTTTAATTACTCCTTGAACCTATAATGTCATTTCTTTACTAACATTCTTAATTTAGCTTAAGCCAGTTAAATTACACTTAAATACTACTTATACTCATTGTCCTGTTCATTTACTTTACCGGGTGAATGGTGATTGACGTCAGATTCGAATTCTAGACGTCATCAACTTAACAAACGATTGTTTGTTCATTTAACAATAACAACAATTAAAATAATAATATATTAACTAGTTATAATATATTATTAAATTGATTAAAAAAATAATCTAATAATAAAAAATTCCTTTCTTTTAAAAACTAAATTTTATTCAATTCTAAAAAACTCAAAATTTTCAAAAGTTAAAACAAGACTTAAACTTAAGTCATCAGTTACTTTAACTTGTCATCCAATTACATATTTAATATCCATAGACATGTAATATAATTCACCGTGATAATGATAATAATAATAATAATAAGTAGAAGCATCGTTTCGCGTAAAAGCAAAAGCTCTCGCGATATTATGTAGGCGACGACGACGGCGTCGAAGTGGAATTCAGTCAGTCCCTAAACGCGAAGTGAAGCGCAACGCAACCGCGATCGCGACGAGACGTGAACGTGAAGTATCACTTCCGAAAACAATTCAATTCGAGAAGTTCGCAGTAGTTTGACTTTAAAGACTTTGATTTAATTTTGGATCACAGTTTGCAAGGGAAGTTACCGTGAAGACGGACACTTCTGGAAATCGTTTTCTTATGATATAAAAAGGAAATCCGATCAAAATGTGGAAGAGTTGTCACGCGGCTTGAAATTCCGTTTAACCTTAATTTAAAAATAAATTGAAGCTAGTCGTGCAACTTGTGATTTCTCTTGAAGCTCTTCAAGATCGTATAGCTTTTAACAATTTGCCATATTTCAAGCACTTATTTATTCAACTTTTTTTTGGATTTTCGCTGTGATACTCATAGTTTTAATTAGATTTTAATTTTCAATTTGTTTTTAATTTTATTTATAATAAATTATCATGTGAATCGTCTGTGATATTTTTGATGTTAATTTAAGAACAAGCTGTGTGAGTATTTCTTTTATTTAATAAATTTTTCAATTTGAATTTTATTTGATTCTCTAATTTATCAGTTATGCATAATTATTATTATTGTCGCATTCAAATATAGTGTATCTCTTATCTTTTTCTTGTCTGTTAATGTCTGTCTCTCTGTGGAGGTTTTAAATCGAATTCGAATGTCGTTTATATTGTTGCTACTTACTGTCTCTTACGCAGCAAACTTGTATAACAACAGCAAGAACAGGCAAACAATTTGCTTGTTGATGCGCGATAAGGGAAGCAAGTTCAAATATAATTTATGCTCGTAAACGATTTGTATAGCGATTAATTTTAATAAATATATCATGTCATCCGATGATATACGAATATGAAAGGACGACAATGCAATTATTTAATATACAGTATGTTTTAAAAATAAAATTCAAAGTTGAAGATTTAAATAAATTTATAAGAAAATAACTTATGAATTTTTATCATAAAAATTATAATTTTTAAATATTTAATTTTAAAATTTATATAATACATATTATAATAATAAATTTAATAATAATAATAATAATAATTAGGTAGAGGTATAGATATTGTTCAAGTGGTTTCACGTTTGATACGATGCGACACGTGCTTAATTTAATAAATCATTTTAAATTTATAAATTAATTAATGCAAAGTCATTTACCTCAGAGTAAAATTATTACGAATTACATTCGTATAAGTATAGTCCCCTAGCTTAAATTTTCTTTAAAAAATATAAAAATTAAAAGACAGACCTGAAATTAAAATTCATGATTTTAAATAAAACACAAGCAAAATTATTATTTATCTTTTTTTTCGTTGTTGCCTAATAATTGTTTAAGAACAAATATTTTCATGTAGCTCAGTTATTTATTTTTTAATTTTCTTGTTAAAAACAATATGTGTTCTAATACAAGTATAATAATAATTTTATTACATGTATGTTGTTTATACATATGGATCTACTGCGTTACAAATAATTTGATATTCATTGTTCAAGGAAATTTATAACGAAGGTATAATTTGTTATTTGTCAAAAGTTGTGCTTAAACTGTATATCGTTATTATCAATTTTAATATTATTCAATAGTTTATGGTTTTGAGAATATTCAAAAAACATGCTAATATATGTATATCCTTATCATCATACCGGTATATTTTGATACCGGTATATTACCATAAATAGCAGAATATTCAAAAAGTAATATGGTTGTTAACATTTTTGTAATTTCCGCATTTTTTTTTTTCAAATGGAAAAACCTTTTTTTTTCTACTAACAACATATTTTTCCTATCGATAGAACTAATTAATTTGTATTTTATCTACTCGTAGAATACCAATCTAAACACTTTTTACTTAAATATTTTTTTCATTTAGTTTATTAAAGTTTGTATTATTATACAGCGCATATTGTTTAAAATTATCATTTTGTAAAGTATACGAAGTGTTTTATATAGTTATATAAGCAAAGAGAACGTTTACGCTATTAAAAATCGAAAAGTTAATAGGTAAGATCATTAATTGTCTATTAACGTTGAGTTCATATGGAATAATCTTCTCTAAAAGTAAGAAATTTGATAAATAAAATACTAGTTAGGTACATAGGTGGCCATGTGTAATATTTACAGTAATGACCGTTGGTGGCGCTAGCGTTTTAATACAAAAAAATTCAGTATATTAAAGTAATCAGATTAATGAAAAATATTAATAGAATTATAAAATCGCAAAGAAAAAATATCAGTCAATTAAGAGTAAAACTCCTTTACTAAAAACAATGCAAAAGAAACCCAAGACATTTGAAATATTTTAAAATGACAGGAAAAGCCAACGTGATTTCAAATTTTAACCGCGAGATATTGGACAAAGAGAAATCAAATATGTTCAAAACTAATGCCAAAACATATTAAATTAAAAAATGCTAGAAGTTTTACCAGTAATACACACAATTTTTTTTTTAACAAAAATTTATATGTAGATAACAATAACAGTTTTTTTTTTACATTACAGACATCCACAATACATAATACATATTTAGAATTGTATCTCTTTTGTTTTCATTTTCTTTCTATTTTTTTTCACATTTAATTATTATAATTTTCAATATTTCAATGATAAATATTAAAATAACAATAATAATAATACTATAGCATTAATATATGGAGTGATATCCTAGGTCAAGTATGTAGCACGTAAATGCATACATTAGAATTCAACTGCATAAATAATTTTTCTGTTTATCATGCAACAATATGCATATTTATTTACATTGAATAGCTAACTATCTATAATGTGCAGATTCAGTTGTTAATTAAAACTTTGTTATGCCAGATTAAGCTTGTTGTTTTACGTTTTTGCTATATTAAATCATTATATAAGTTACTATAAAACTTTACTATCAGCTACTAGACAAAAGTAATACTGGTGAACTAAAATCTGTCTAACGTTAACTTTAATTAATCAAAGTGAGCGAAGAAGAATTATATGACGACTATAAAAATTTAGTTGAAAACTGCACTGAGCTTATAAGCTTTATTAAAATAATAATACATTTTGTTGATATTGTTTTGTTTTGTGTTTGTCGATAAAAACAAAGTCTGTTTTTTTAATGAGAATATTTGCTGTTTGTATTGGTAATTTTCATATTTTTTAGTTTTTGTGGTAATCTAATTCATAGTCATTAAAGTTTTGTATAATTATCAAAGGTAAAATTACCAAATCATAATTATTGGATAATCTTTCTTTGTATTTCTTTTAATTGTGTTTTAATTTGAGCATTTTTTGTTTCATGTGTGCATTTGTGTTTTTCTTTGTTTTGATAAACGTAACTAATCAAAATGTCGGTTCAACTCGATAATGATTACAAAACACAACCAAAAGATTATATATTTAATTAAGTAATGTGAATTTGTACTAACCTTTTATTTGTTGTCAGTTTTACTAGGAATAATATTAATCATCTAAAATTTGCTGTTGATTTTTGTTAGCTTAATATCACTAATAACAAAAAAACAATGGACTTCAAATGTTTTGATTAAAACAACTGCCGGTAGAATTTCTGCTCATGGAACATAAAACCAAAATCGGACTTTACTTAAAAACAAAGAGTTTTGATATATAGATCACTCAATTAATGCTTTAATTGTTTAATATAAAAAAGGAACAAATACAATGTAATCGACTGAATGTCAAAAGACAACTGTAACTAACACTTGCAATAATGTCATTGCAAGGACATTGCTATTACTCCAATATTCTATTGCTTTATCAACATAAAGAAAAATATATTTATTAAAATCAGAAACCAAAAGAATCTCAGAAAAATTCATAATTCTTTTAACTAATGTATCTTCCCACTTACACCGACTAATTTTCAACTGTAAGCAAAACAAAGTTATATTTAGTATCAAGCTCTAAGTAACATAAAGTTGCGAATAGCCAAAGTAACAAAAATACACATATTTATATAATGCATTCACATTACATATTTGTATAATTTGCGTAACAAGTACAAACTGATCTAAATAAATAGAAAACGAAATGGTCAAAATACTTGGACATATTCGAAGCGTCTAGGTCTAGTCAAGAAGATTTAATACATGAATGTATCTTATCCTGCTTACTTACAAATTACAAATAAATCAGCTATATATAAAATTAACCTTGAATCAGATAGATAAATGTACTTTACTTAATATTAATCTCTTGTCGTTTACCAACGAGGAGTTACAATGCAACGTAATGCAAATAACTTGTATTTGCTTTAACTCTTTCATCACTTTATATAAATATTTAATTGAAAATCTCTTCCGAGAACATGATTTCGCGAGTTAACTACATTTCAATTGATTGCAACTTCACGAGAAGTAAAGTAAAGTTTTCTTATTATAAAAAAAAAAACATGTCAATTTAATTTAAAGTTTTAATTTGATTTATTCCATAAAATAAAATGTTTTTTTTTCTTTGATTGCAGGTAGTATGAAAATGACTATGTACACGGCACCAACCATGGTACCTAGACAACAAACAAAAGAGCGTCTCAGGACTGCTCGTCCTGGTGGAAAACGCTTAGCTGTTCCACGTTCCTATAGTGGAAAAGCTCGTTCAATGGCAAGAAGAAATGTAGATGCTTGTGATAATTCAAATGATAGTGGACTTGGGTAAGTTGTAATTGAATTTACGACATTTTTTAAATTTTTATCACTTACGTGATAAATGATAAGTACAAAATTTTTAGAAGTATCTGAAGGTTTTAATTTAAATTTGATGATGTCCTAAGAACATAAACATAAGTATCAATAATATATTCGACAGAGTTGTTAGTTAAATTTATCTTAACGCTCGATTTTTCAAATTTAAAAATCTATATCTATGTGTTTGTTTGCAATGAAAAGGGGTACATACATTAAAATAAAAATTTAGAGTCAAAACAATTTGATTTTGTTAAAACTTGTTAAAACTTTTTAAAATTTTTGTTTGATTATAGTTTTGACCATCATGTGGATCGGCACAATATGTTGAACATGAATGAAAATATAAATTGGACCGACGCTGATAGAGCGCAATCAAAACGGCCGAAAGTTGATGTAAAACTTGAAAATGATGAGATCAATGATAACTACTCTTTTCCTGAACATACACATACATATAGGGACTCCACGACGTAAGTTAAATTTTGAAAGGGCATAAATATTAGGGATTTATACATAAATATTGTTTCATCAACCATATACAATGTTCTTGCATAGCTTTCGACAAAAGAAATTAGCTTATTTCAATATTTCGAAGCCTCATTTGTCATTTCATTTCAGTCGTAATCAAAAAATTAAAATAAAAAGATAGGTTTTTGTTAAAAGATTTATAAATATTTATAGGCATATTAGAAGTGCACCATCACCAGCTTTTTTATCCCTTAGTGCATCATCAACTGCGCCTTCAACAAATGGAAAAGTGGTTCCTCGATGTCTTCCTCTACTCCAAAGACTCCCAAATACTACTCCAATTACTTTGACAACACAATTACAAGCTACATCTCGTTATAGTAAGTATAA
This sequence comes from Falagria sp. GC000072, assembly GCA_030556245.1. Taxonomy (NCBI): domain Eukaryota; kingdom Metazoa; phylum Arthropoda; class Insecta; order Coleoptera; family Staphylinidae; genus Falagria; species Falagria sp. GC000072. Next base: position 23,953 of record JASKGN010001611.1, on the reverse strand, counting down.
AAATAAATTAAAAAACTAGAATTTTTTCATAATTAAAATTTTGGATTTTTTTTACTCTTGATAATGTTAATTAATTGTCTTTTAATTATCTTGGTACAGGAGATATCTCGTTGTCAATTATATGCCAACCAGAACAGCAACATCGAGCACGTTATCAAACTGAAGGTAGTCGAGGTGCCGTAAAAGACAGAAGCGGTAATGGTTTTCCTGTGGTACAACTAACTGGATATACCAAAGCTACCACATTACAAGTAAGTCAAGTTTTTTACAATTTCCAGTTGCTTATAATTATATTTAATATTAATGATTCTTTATTTTAAATTTTCAGGTATTTATTGGTTCGGATCAAGGCAAAGTTGCACCACATATGTTTTATCAAGCTTGTAAAGTCAGCGGAAAAAATTCGACGCCTTGTAGTGAAAAGAAACTTGATGGCACGGTAGTAATAGAAATGCAATTGGAGCCTGGAAATGAAATGCAAGCAACTTGCGATTGCGTTGGGATTCTCAAGGAACGTAATGTTGATGTCGAGCACAGATTTCCTGATCAACTTGGTTCAAGAGCTAAGAAAAAGTCGACTAGATGCCGAATGGTTTTTCGTACTATTATTACACATGCTGATGGCGCACAAGAAACTTTACAAGTTTGTTCACAACCTATTGTTTGCAGTAAGCATTTTTTCTTTCCAAATAACTCTAATTAATCTATTGATTTTATAATTTATTAATTAATTGCTTTGTTCTATTAGCACAACCACCTGGCGTTCCAGAAATCAGCAAGAAATCATTAAATTCCTGCCCTGCCACTGGAGGTTTAGAATTATTTATTATTGGTAAAAACTTCCTTAAAGACACCGTCGTGTTCTTTCAACTAGATGATGATATGAGAGGCAGATGGGAGCAATCTGTTGTACCTGATAAAGAATTTCTCCAACAAGTAAGTAAAACATCTAAAAGTCGGAAACTCTTTATATTTAAGTATTTATAAAATGTTTTGCTGTTATCTAATTATATCCTTTGTTTTACAGACACATTTAATTTGTGTTGTGCCACCATTCCTGCTTCCTGACATAACTGAGCCTGTAACGGTAAGGTTGTATGTTTTGTCGAGCGGGAAAACAAGCGAGCCACACCAGTTTGTATACACGCCCGCTAACGGGGCGATGCCAAGTGGTAAGCTCGCGTCAAATATATTTCATCATCTTATTAAATCAAGTCTACTTAATGCTGTTGCCTTGAATTTCACACTAATATTTTATTGCTACAAATATCTATGTGGGTTACCTACATAGCAACTATTTATATTGTATATCAAAGCAAATAAGAATTTTCACTATTTTATTAATGGAAATATTTTAAATCTTCAAGGCAAAATGCACAAATTAAGTTGATTTAGCTTTCTGCATGATGATGCATGCTTAATTTTTAATGTAGTAAGTAGATAATAAAACAGGTCATCTCAAGTTTTTAAAACTCCTAGTTTCAAAGATTTTTTTTCATAAACAATTGACACAAGAAAGGAAAAGAGAAAACTTTAGATTACATGTTTTATTGAATTTATTTAGATAAGTAGCTAAGAAAAATTGTCAAAGAAGAAATACTTGGAGTTTCCAAGTCAACAATTTCTATTCGAAAGGTTTTCTTCATTGGAAAAATAGTAATCGTAATTGAAACAAGTTAAAAACTAAAATATTTTGACCATTTTTCTAGTTTTGGTTAATTGACTAAAAAGTACTACTTTAAACGACGACAAATATTTGCTATATGATACTAGTATGCAAGTGTGTAAATGTAAATTTGAATGAATGGTAATTTGTTAATTACGAATATGAGTAAATGCAAACTTGAGTGTTCGAGTGTGTGCAATCTGATCAAACTGTACAGGATACAGTTTGATAATGGCATTGATCCGGTGTTTTGATCATTTTGAGTGAGTGATTTGTTACATCTGTATATTTTGTGTAATTGTTGCGAATGACCAATGTGTGCAAAGAGTGAATTCGATTGAGTTTATTTGATATGACTTGTCAAATAAAACTTTTATATTCTATAAAGTGCATGCCCGATTTGACATGTCAAACACATGTGAATGATGTAGTACGATATTTGTCGTTGTTATTTTCAAAGAAAAACGCGATAAAAGTTTCCATCGTTCATCATGCTTAATAAATTCATAAATGTAATACATATTGGCTGAATAAAACTTGTATCGAATTGCTTTGTTTTGCACTTTACGTGATTTGTTAGACATTGATTTCTTTGATGGATTGCCAATGGGGCAATAAAATTCTGCTGGAACTAGAGCTACTAAAACATCGAGAACTTTGGAAGTTTTTATCGACGTCGTTTTATTTAGTGGCTTGGAAACAATGTGATTTTTATATATTGATGATTTTTTATTCCGTATGTTTCTTGTGTTTCTCTATAGGTTCGACGATTAATAAATTACATCATGTAGTGCTATCATGTTAAAATGAAACCTTAAAAAGCAATATTTATTGTTAACAGATTTTTGCAAGCTAAATTGTAACAGTCAATTCAAAAAAATTTGTGATTCATTTTTATTTCTCCATATTGTTGTTGGAAACTCTAAATATTGTAATTTGCTTTTGTTATTATTAAACCAAAAATATTGTACTTGAAAAATTTTGGATTGCAACTATAGAAACTTTAAAAGTTTTTCTAAGATCAAAGCAACTTTACGTCAAGTGTTTATTTCTCTTAGTTGCAATCGAAAAATTCTTCAATTTTTTATTTGTCGCAAGACGTCCTGCATTTTGATTGATTTACTTTAGTAAAGATAGGAAATGCATTATTGTCTTGCGACTTACAATGTATGAGATACAAAGTTCTGAATTTTATTATTCAAATATCGCTTTGTCTCATACAGCATACAGGCTCTGTATACGCAGAGGGGCCGCCTGCCGTCGACTACTGTCAGCCTGCGGAGCCTAATTCTCCGTCAACAGCCGCGTCATTCAGGTCTAGCGCATCACGGGTACTTAATAAATGAAACACCACACAAATTATACACCCACACTTGACACATTACACGCACAACATATCGAATCAACCAAGTATACTCTTTACAAGTTCAAATAGTTATTGAAATTTTCACTTCATTCAAAAATTCATACAAGAAAACATTTACAATCAATTCTTACATCATTACAATCTACTTTTATATTCATTTATTTTTAAATTTCACAATTTCTTAATCGTAACATATATTTTGATATTTGTTCGTTTTTTGTTTTGTGTTTCTGTTTTTCGTTTGTTTAATCGACAGCGTAGCACAGTGATATTCTATAGGTCATCTGGCTTCATCAAGATTTCCTCACAAAGGAAATTCTCATCATTCTCATATTAATATTTATTTGCAGGAAGCGTACCTGATTTTCCATGCTATCGTGAACAAACAATGTTAGTTTTGTGTGTTTTGCGTGCGAATTTTGAATGATTACAAACCAAGAATGAATTTATGAGAGCGAATGTTAAGAATGACTTGAAATATTTTATCCATTATCTACTCAAATTTCAATAAGTTTTCTTTTCATATTTGTTTGTCATTTAATTATTTTCTTACTCTTTACTTAGCCTTTTGCATTAGTTTGTCTGAATGATTTTTTTGCATTTTTTTTTGTTTTAATCACTGTATGCTTAACTTTTATTCTAACTGAAGCTTTTGTTTTTATCGATTAAAAAAGATCATTAAAAAAATTTAATCTGAAAATGCTTGATAACTTGTGGTATTTGAATTGAATAATAATTGTTGTTTCGAAAAGAAAGTTAATAATCAAAAAAGTTATACCTTCTATTTCATCTATTCGTAACTATCATAAATTTTAATTATCGATTAATGTAACTCATTGATTCATTTAACTAATCGATTGCAGCTTTATGTATAAAGTCTTTACTTCTTTAGTTTGAATTTCATTGTGGTGTTGGGATTAGATTACAAGATAAATCATTAAAACCATCCCTTAAAACTTCAACAAATGAATAAATAATTACCTGTTTTACATATTCTAGTAAAATTTCTATTATATTTTGAATGAAAGAAAGTGCCTGTTATTTTATGATTGTACGATGATTATTGTAAGAAATGTATGTTTGCGTCATTAACATTGTTTGTAAAAGTCTCATACATCGTCAATCAAAACTCTCATTTAAAATCAATATCTTACATAATTATGAAAAATTAAAATTAAGTATTAAAAGTTTTTACTAATGGCGATATGTGAGACGCAAATCACATCACATGCGACGATTTTTTACAGTGGCTTTGTTGGCAGCTAATATTAACTTATAAGCACTAATGTCCAAGCTCGAATGTGTCTAATTCTTGTTATGTGTTTTACAGTTTGTATCGATCTAAAACAACAGTCGCAACAACAACAGCAACTTTCGTTTCTTGCAAAAATAATGCCACCCCCGGATACGAGTCTTGTACCATTGTCACAGCGACGTTTATCTTCAGCAAGCATAGTGAATGGTGATTCATTGTCACCACCAATGAGATGTTCGTCATCGATGAAACAAGAATTTATGGATGAAAACAGTCAAAATTCAATACTGGATCCATCCGAATTGCAACAACGTTTCAGACATATTTCTGAAAGTTCGTTGGATGTTCATCAAGGTGACTCGAATATATCAATGATCAACGACAATTCAATGGATATGATGCATCATCAACATCCAATTATGCATTCGAATATTAACGAGAATTCAAACATGAGTGTTGTAAATGAAAACAGTATAGATATGTTACCTAATGGACGTATATCAGTTGGAGCTGATTCCATGGAGGAATCATCAAACCATTACTCTCCTCAAAGATCTCCCGAAATGAAAGTCATTGATTTACGTAGAAAAATGCCTATGGCTACAGTAGCAGATTTAGTAAACACAAAAGAACCATCAATGGACACTTTACATCGTTTTGCGATGACTGAAAACAATCCAATGCCAGCACAAAGTGCTCAAAGCATTGAAAACTTCCTAACAAATATGGAAATTAAAAATCCAATGATGCCCTCAGCTAATAATGACTTGACTAGAACCACGTTCATTTCCCAAGAGTTACTTTCTGCAGTTTCTATTGAAGTAAAGAGTGAAAATTCAAATACTCCTATGACTAATTCACTTCAACAAACTGTCGTTCAAAATATTGATAATAACATGATAACAAATACAATTGCTGGGCCTATTCCTACTGACAGTTTAAATGTCTTAGTTAATTGTGCTGTGGAAAACATTGTATCTCCAAAGGAACCTAACATGATGCTAACTCAAGATGTTATGATGCCTCCAATGATCAACACAAATTTAACATCGCCTATTTCTCAACCTGCGCTGAATACTCCGAATTCAACTATATCACCTGAAGTAATTTTGAATTCACAAATTTCGCCAAGTTTGATGTGCCGTAACACAACTCAAGATGCCTTATTGCCATCGACAAATCTTCAACCCATTTGTCAAACAACCACTGCACATAACGTAACCGTAGATGCTAATACTATCACAAATCGATTATTAACAACAACCGATTCGAATTTACTCTCAGTAAATACTCCCGAGAACGCGATTATTTTAAGAGCAGCCGTTGATTTACTCGAAACGCAAAAGAACATTAGTGATATACTTACCCCATCGGAAGTCTTGCCACTTAGTCAATTGCAGAATACCACAGGAACAATTGGGAACAATTTTTACACGACCGCCGAAAACACTACGTTTGTCGACACTACAACAAAATCTATGGCACCGATCAATAACAAAGATTTCATGATTCCGGTGACTGTTTCTATACCTATGCAAGTTGTAACTCCTGCACAAGTGGCGACAACACTAAATGAGATGCAACAAAATGAAAAGAAATGCCAAGAAGAATTGCGTATGGTTCCTCCTTCTTTAGCAACAATGTCTGAAAATGATTTGATCAACATTATCAACCCGAGCTGTTTCGATCAAGGTAACAACAGCTCCATGCACTGAGTGCAAGTATTATTTGCATGTGTAAAAACTAGAAAAACACGACTATTATTTACTTTGACTAACATGTATACTACCCTGGATGGTTTTTCTTGGGACATTTCTACTATGTTATTATGAATGTACAATATATATGTGTGTCATATTAACAATTAATGAAAGTTTTTATTTAATGGATACGTCATATGGCACTGCCCTGCATATTATGTAAAAAGCTTTTCCTATTTTACTTTAAACTGTCTTGAATTATTATTAGTAAAAGCTATAATACAAAATATACCTTTTAAGTTACTGATTACATTTAGATTTCATAGATCACATTAGTTTTTATTTTGCACTACGATATTATAATCAGCAACAAATAGTTTAGAAGCTATGTTTGTAATTGTATTGTGTAACCGTATAGTAGGATTATAGTTACTTAATGAATAATCTAATATTAATACCTTTCGATTACTTGTATATGTAAACTAACAAAAATACTTCGCAGCAGCTAATTGTTGTGGTATTGAATTATTAAATAATTTGTTTTCATGTAGTGTATACCTATATTTAGTGAGTTTATGCTTGTTATAAAGTAAACTAATATAAAAATCATTAATTATGTGCATTTGGTGTGTTTCAGTTTAAGAAGGGCACGCAATGCGCAAAATTCATTTTATGGTGGAGGTTCATTCATCATCTTATTATATCATCATCAATGTGCATCCATAATTGTCATAAGCGATTAAATTATGTAATTTGTTCTCATAAGCACATTAATTGAAGGCGGTCGAATCCTTTAGAAGACGAGAATTTTGATAAACTGATATTTATGATAAAATTCTAGTGAACATGTGTCATACATAATGCTAATATATTTTTATCCAGAAAACATTCAAGTATGTTTGATTTAAAAGATACATGTAAAACAAAAAGAAAATGATAGAATACGATGATAATATCAATATTAAATAAGTGTTTGTATAAATGTATTATTATATTATTATTACTCTGTTTACTTCTGCATATGTTTATTAATATTATTAAGAATATTTGGAGCTACCTACAACTTTGCTAAATTCTTGAAGACGATTTAGAAAGTGTGTTATTATATTTGTATTATTTTTTATTTTAACATTTGATTATATTGAAATCTTATTGAGTTTTATTACTACGTAATAAATACTTTAAATATTTAATATTACTGAGATATGTTATTATCTACGTTCAATAATATTTTAATGTTAAATACAATTACAAGAAGTGAATTCGTTTTAATTTTATGTTTAACAATATACTTTACCTTACATCTAAATTTAAATTGCTCTTTTTATTTAAAATAATAAAAAGAGTTTACTTACAAATCAGCAACATATCCTTCCATATATATCCCAGGTGCCAATTCTAATTTTTGTCTTTGATTCAAATTCTCAACATTTTTATTCTTCTTTATACTGTTGTTTCTGCTATCATAAACTAAATTATCCGAAGTAAATCCTGGGTTTGGACGATTCTTTAATGAAACATTTCTGAAAGTATCAACACTTCTTTTTATAGAATCCCTGTTAACATTTGTTTTCTTTAGCATTGCCTGAAAGTTAAATGGTGGATCATCATTTTGATGTGAATTATCAGAAACATTTTTTCTTCCAATAGTTTGCAATTCAGCAATGGGATTGGGTCGATTACCAGTAAATTGATTAGTTGATTGTCCATAAGATTGTTTGTTTTGATAATTTGGGGTATAATTATAGCTAGTGGACTTTTCTCGAGGAATATTATTAGAGTAAGAATTCATAGGATTGTATGAATGTTTAGAATAGGTGTTTGAATTATGATTTGAATAGTTTGACATTGGTGGAGGTTGTGGTGATGGATACTTATGGTTTTGGAAAAGATGATCAGCTCGAGTGTTTCGTCCTTGTGGAAATTCTGATTGTTCCATTGACATGGTTGACAATCGCCGAATTGGTTCATCAGGATCCCGAGAATATGGCAAATTGATCAAATGCTCAGTACGTTTGTGTAAAGTAGGCTCGGTTTTTACATTTGCTGAGTATGGTTTAGCAATTGATATTTTAGTTTCGGTTAGAGATTGTGTTATCTTTGAGGAGACATTATCCCTCCATTGAAATGGTGCATCCCAATCTTCATCTTTATCCATTGCTGCTCTGTAAAATATAAATTGTAAATACAATTATTGGAGATTTTATTAAAGAAATAGTTACCCTGAATTTGTTAAAGGATCACACATATATGAAGTATCAAAATAGGGAATGTCAATTAGTTTAAATGGCATTTTTAAAACTGCTGGTTTCATTTCTCCAAGCCATCCTTGTGGTTTTGCATGACGATCCACTAAATCTAAACCAATGTTATTATTGAATTTATGTAGATTTGTTACTACTTGTTGATTAAAAAGATGGACCTAATATATAAAAATAAATTAGTATTTTATTATTTAATTTAAAAATAATATCCATACCTGTTGTGATAAATTAAATAAATCTTGGTATCTAGCAGCTCGATATTGTAATAACACTTGAAATATAGTTTTGGCTTTCCATTTGGCACAGTAGAATCGAATAAATTTGCAAGTAGCTGCATCCAATTTGTCTGCTGGATTTGAAACTAAAGGACCATAAGCTTTTCTACCAGCTACTCCACGATAAGCTACAAATTTCAAATACTTTTTGTATAATAATAAATTCTTATATAAACCAATATTAATATTATCAACTACTGTATATCATTATATCGAAATGTATAGTCTATTCAGATTGCGAGTTAACTTCGGAATCGTCTTGGTCGTTATCGACACAATCGTTATCATGTTCCTCATCAACAACTAAAACAATTTCGAAGTTATAGTTTCATGTCAATATAATGTTATGTAATGTGCAATATAATACCTTTCTGTAAAACTCGCGCAGCTTTATCTTCTTCAATTTCATCATTAGTTTTAGGTCTCATAATTGCATTCTCTCCATTAAGTTTCTTCTTCAAATTTAGCTTTGCTAAAAACCCACGCATCATAGACTGAATTTTAATGATTTTCTTCACTTGATTTTCATATAATCTAGCCAAATACTCTTCATTGTAATATTTCAAGAAAACTTTAGATTTTCCAATCATCCATCCTTCCATTTTCAAACGAATTAGAAGCAAACGACAGTTTTCTTTAGAGACTTCTACATTCTCATCAAAATCAAATGCAAGGAATTTGTAGCGACGAAGAAACTCAGAGAAGGGTATACGATGTGGATATCCTTTCTGTCTAGCTTTAGTTGTGTCAACCACTGCCATTGCTCTCAATTGTTGTTTGACAATTTCCTTGTGGAATCCTTTTGGTTGATTATCTAAATCAGAACGTAAACAGCGTACGAAATGTGTACCACCAGCTGAACCACCGATGGAAAGTTCTTTTAATAAATCAAGACATAAAGAACGGAATGTTGCTACAGTAGTCCGCATTTTTTTAATTTGTGAAAATTGTTGGTCGGAATTTCCAGTCTGTAAGAAATACAATAAATTTAAAAATTCAAAGAGAAGTGAAATAAAATTATAACTTACTTTATCTTCATCAGAAGATGATGAAAATTTAAGTTTACTTTTACTTCTTGGAAGAGAATCATCAAAAGAAACAAAAAGATTGCCAGATTTTGTTAGTTTTCCAGTAAAAAGTGACTTGATGTATTTGTTTTTGGATAATCTAAGAGTTTCGATAACTTCAGGTGGTAAAAAGTCTCGATTTCGATCTGGCATTTCTTTTGCATTGTAGACAACTTTTCCTGTATAATGGGAAATTGAAAATTCAATTGGACCAGTTACATGTATATGATTTCTTTCTGGAGTTTTCAAATAATCTTAAAAAAGTAATAAAATTAATATGGTATATAAAAATTTTTCAAAACCTTTAAATTACCAATGATATATTCTCCAGTGTTTGCCATTCTAGATGCATCATCAATAAGCATGAGTAATCCATCAGGTTTCCCTAATATTTCATCTAAAGTAGATTTATTATCATAATAATGCAACGGTGCATTTGGTACATCTTCCTCATTCATTTCTAAAGCTTCCCAAGCAAAAACACGTTGGACAAAGTGATAGTGCAACTGTTCATTTAAACAATTAATAAATAATTGTGTTAAGTGATTTTCCTTGAAGCATTCAAACCCATAAATATCCAAAAGTCGTACGACGTATTTCTCACCACTTAAACAATCAATACTTTTAAAATTATATAAAATTTAAATAAACACAACTTACAAAATAGTTCTTCCAAATGAGAGTTTATGATTAATAACATTGATAACATAATCAATCGCATGACTATACATTGTATTAGCAAAAACATCCCTTGCATCTCTAGCTTCATCACAATTATGTCTGCGTCTTACAGCAGCACCTTTCTTAATCAAACAATAATTAGTCAAAGCCCAAATGAGTTTTTTACTATCTGCATCCATTAAATCAGCAACATTTTCAACAATATCCTCGTTTTCAATCTCAGCAATGCCTTTCTCCCCTTCTCTAAATTTAATATCACCAATTAACAAAATGGCCGCCAGGATCTTATTAATCATGTCAATTTGTCCTGGTTCAAATTCAAAAATCTTGTAAACTTCTTGTAATTTCTCCCATTTGGTAACATTCATTTGGGGATTATCACGAGGTTTTGATCGCGAAGTATTTGCATCGGTGATACGAAGATATCGATATCTTCTTAGTGGATTTAAATGATACTTTTCCAATTCGCCTTTGTCATTGATACCATCATAGAAATAATATAACATATGATAATTCGATTGGGACATGTCAATTGAAGATACTCGCCATTTTTCTAACTGGTTCATAGTAAAAATTGCTCCGGAAACTTTCCCAGTACTTCCAAATGTCACTTCAGTTCGAAGGACACATCTTGTTGAGTAATCGTTATATGGAGTTGAAGCATGTGTAAATGCATGAATTAATTTCATTGCGTCTTTAATCCTATTACTGTTGATATTATCATTTTTGCCGATATACAACAAGTGATCTAACAAATGCAAGAAATTTGTGGTTTTTCCTGAACCACTTTCACCACCAAGAACAATATTTTGAGGAATAATTTGATGTAAAGCATCTTGATATGCACCCTCTGCTATTGCATAAATATGTGGAGTGTTTTCCGAACGAGATTTACATGAATATTTCTTATGGAACTAAAAAAAATTTAAAACGCATTACGGTTGGTTTTGTTTTGTTAGTGATAAATTCTAGAAAAATACCTCTTCTCCATATATCTCTTGTTTTGCATTGGGATTCAACACCAATAATATATTACCAATGAAAGTGTGAAATTGTCCCATTTCCATGCGAGCATGTAGTTCGTGCAGAATTGTCTCTTCGTTGATTTTGTCCAACGCTGCTAAATCTTCCACAAATAACTTCTGCATTTGTTCTTCTCGTGACTTCTTGTAAAAACTTTTTATTACCAATGTCTCGTTTGTTTCACATTTTTTACTTGTGTCAATATCAGTTAACAAAGATTTTATTTCTTGTGATAACTAAAAGTATCAATAAATAAATTATTTCTTTATGTAAATTTAATTTAGAAAAATTATTGAATATATACATACGTGATAATTATTTTCAGGAACTAATTCCATAAAAGGATGTTCAATAAGTTCCATAATAAACGGCCGATGTTCAGGATTTTTAACTAAACATTCGCTAATAAAATCATTAAAAGTTTCATTCCAATTAGCAGGACGATATAGTGTAGGTGGTGGATTCCTAACAATTTGGAACATTGCACGTGTCGGATGCATATCGGAAAATGGAGCTTTCCCATCCCCTAATTCTATAGCTGTTATACCAAGGGACCAAACATCTGCACGATTGCCATATCCAGTGTCTTCATCTTCAGGATTACTCATTACAACCTCTGGGGCCATCCAACATGGCGAACCTAAACAAGTATCACTTTTTCCAAAAGTACTACTCAAATGTCTTGCTAATCCAAAATCCACTAGTTTTACTTGGCCATCTTTTGTTAATAAAATGTTGCTTGCTTTTATATCACGATGCATCACTCGATTTTCATGAAGATGAATCATTGCCTAAGAAAAGATAACAAAAGTGATAACAATTTATTAAGTATATTAAGTAGTACTTACTTTTATAGTTTCCTTTAATATGAATGCAATATGTTCTTCAGACATTCTTCGGTTTTTGTTTAATAAACCATTGACTAAATCAATCACAGGTCCAGCTTCACAAAACTTAAAAAAGAAATAAAAATAAATAAATAGGGAAAATAATAAAAAATAAAATAAATAATAATTACCTCCAGAACAAACCAAATTTCATCATCGTGTTCTTCAATTTTTCGATAAACCCCATAAAAATCAGGAAGATTTGGATGTGAGGATAAATCATTAAGTACACGATACTCCTCTTGAATGTAAAGAAAATCCTCCCGGCGTAAGTTTATCTTTTTGATTGCAACTTTCCGATTGTTTTCTTGAGTGTCAACAGCTAAATACACTTTGCCACATATTCCTGTAGCAAGACATTTTTCAAAAATAAACCGATCCTCAGGATCTGGTAAATCATCGATGTGAAGTTTTGTCATCATTTTTACAAATTCAGCAGAATTCAACAATAAACTATTATTTAAAAGAACAACATCTGATCAGTGTGAATGCTCAGATAACACTAAATCCTAGAAATTGTTAGGTAAAATAACTGGAAGTTTAAAATATAATTTGATTATAAAACACACGTTGTAAAGCTTCCCTTAATTTGTCCTCGACCTAGATTAATAAGAACATAATAGTATTTGTGGTTAAAAGGTTTCTCTTCGAAGGAATAACAAATCAAAAGGTTTGAATGTTATTCGAAAGTATAAATTGTATTAACATAAATTTGGATTAAATAAAAATAAATAATTTTAATTACTTAATTAATTCACCCTGTATAATGCAAATACAAATCATCAGTCCAAATATTCATTAAGTACTTCCACACAATAATATTAATAATTTAGTTACAATATTGTAAATGTAAGTATCAATAATAATTAATTTAACAATAAAACTAAATTATGTACATCGTTTGTTGTTATGCATTTGGTAAATGTAAGTTAAAATTAAAAATAAATATCTCGCGTTTTAATCAGAATATGTACCTCAAGAAATGCACATAAAACTCACTTATCATATTATGTGCATGAATAAAAATAGTTAAGTATGAGAATAGCAATAAAATAATACATAAATAAATAAATAATAAAACGATTTTTGTTGGAAACTCGTCTATACTATTTGCAATTTCGTCATTGTAAACTTGTACCGACAATGTCAAATAACAAATTATCTTTTATAGCTTTCGTCGATGTATTGCAAATCAAGTCCTTATTTCGGACACATCTTTTCATGTTGCATACAATTTCCGTGTTCATAATGTATATACATAATATCAAGATATACATTACATAAGAATATTTATGTATATAAGTACATGAGTATACTACAGTTATGTGTTGTTTCTTTGTGATGATTTGTACTGATGAGCATTACGTGCCCATGTAGAATTATTACAATTTTAACGCTACATAACTATGTCATCTTGAGTCATCTTAAATTCCCATATTGTCTAATAAATAATCATATCTAAAACTGCTCGTGAGCTATTCTCATACAAAAATTGAATAAATAAAATCTTAATTAAATAATAACATTTACATTATTTACAAAATGGAAATTTTCTAAATAATCTCTTTGAATATTCTAACTTAAAAAAATGATTTTTTAGTTTGAATGCTTAAGGAATGTTTGTTATCAATTAATTTAAGTACTTTAAAATTTTAAAATAAATTAAGTCAAGAAAAAAATACTAATTGCAAATGCTTTTCCATTCTTCAACTACGCAAGTGTCACATTCAACTGTGCAACACCAAATGAATTTGCAATTACATCGTTTGGTAATTCTTTGTCGTATAAAGTTATATCCTCTGCCACAACACAAGGACGAGCAGTTATCTTGTCCAGTAGATGTTCGATTGCATTCTCGTCCGGAAGTTCCTAATACTTCCAAATATGGATCATAGTCACAAAAATTTGGTGATTTCTGATAATATAAAAGCTCCATTGATAATGCTCGTTTGTTTTTTTCTTTATTTGTTGGTTGACTGTTGTTATTTCTAACTAGCCATTCTTTGTTTTTTCCACGGGATTTTACTCGTTTCTTTCTGTTGGATTTTATTCTAAAATTAAAAAAAAAATTTAATAATTTTTTTAATTTTAATTATCTATATTTAATAAATATACATACACTTTGAATGGATTTAATTTATCATTTCCTGTGTTGTTTTGATCCACAAGAACAGCAGTCCTGAAACGTTCCTTGAGTTTTTCACCAACCAATCGAATATCAGGAGTCACACGCCAACAAGTTTTCAATTGACAACTTCCAGAAAGTCCATGGCATTTACATTGAGGTCTCATGTTATTTGCAACAGCCTATAAACAATGACAAGTTAAATATGTAATTTGATTGAGGTAATCCAACCGGATTTAAATTATTTAATAATTCTTATTATATAATCCCAATAATTATTTATGTAATTTATGTGCATTGTGTTGGAGAAACGAAACATGTCAAGTGCATCTCGAAAACAATCAGTGTTTGTAACAGCTACAGGTTACAAGGTAATACGGAACAAAACAAAAACAAGAAGAAGATACATATAAACACGTTATTCTTTCGGATAAAAGAACCGCCATCACCCCGAGTACGTGTTATTACGATTATTATGAGACCACACGCGTTCAAGTCTCCGTTTACTATATCTTCTCATTAGTTACATACCATTACAAACCACGAACCCTACAAAGCCTAATTTTCCAATCAAAAATTAGTGTTTAATTTGTATTCTAATTAAGGACGCTTTTTATATTCCAGCTTAGAGAAATCGACTAAAAAACTTTAAACTTGGAAGAACAAAAAATCAAAGAAAAACTACCCAATAACGACATTTTGCATTCTTTCACCCATCAAAGCAAAACTACCCAATAACGACATTTTGCATTCTTTCACCCGTCTGAAATAATATTTTATGCGTGTCTTCTTTCAAGATCGTTCCGCTGTTTCGTTTGAATGGTTTGCATTGCCACATTGCGCTTGGCTTTCATTACCTGTTCGTCTGCATGTTTTACGAGCGCATATGAGTGATTCCTTCATATCGAACATCAATGTAAATGTAAAATGGAAATAACCAACGAATGAATGAATGCATGCGTCTAAACGGCGTTTTATCAAAGCATCAGGCCGGGAAAATCTCGGCGATTCGAAATAAAAGGAAAAACACACGCCGCCGTCATAGTATAAAGATGATATGGCGAAGAGATGCATTGTGTACGAAATTCCATCCGGGTATCAAAAACAGCACTTAACCGATAAAGTCTCATTATACCGTTATTCTAAGCGTATGGTTAAAGCAAAGTAAAGCAAAGCAAAATAATGTATTTTCATCTGCTCACACATGAACAGACATCTATCTAATGTGAAGGGGAGGCAAATATGAAAGATAAATGGCAAGGCTTTTTATAGCTTGGATATCTCTTTCATTATTATTTTCTTCTAGCTTTGATCTATGTTTTAGGGTTTAATCAAGGAAAACTAAAATATTAAAGTATAATCATTGACTAAAAAATATTTGCCAAGGCGCGCAACTTAATGAAAAATAGCGTTACGGTTAAAGTGGTTCAAAATCTATGAGAGAGGAGTCGTTAATAATCCCCTTTTTAACATGGAAACAGTCTAGAATCGACCTCTGGTGAGGTGTGATTGAATTTCTCATAGATTTTGGAAAACTAGATTCAGTTGCGTGTCTTGACAAATATTTTTTTAGGTCATGGTTTAATCTAAGAAAACTAAAATATTAAAGTTTATTCATCGACTAAAAAATATTTGACAAGACGCGCAACTTAATGAAAAAAAGCGTTACGGTTAAAGTGGTTCAAAATCTATGAGAAAGGTGTCGTTAATAGTCCCCGTTTTAACATGGAAACAGTCTAGAATCGACCTCTGGTGAGGGTGATTGAATTTCTCATAGATTTTGCACCACTAGATTCAATTGCGTGTCTTGACAAATATTTTTTTAGGTCATGGTTTAATCTAAGAAAACTAAAATATTAAAGTTTATTCATCGACTAAAAAATATTTGACAAGACGCGCAACTAAATGAAAAATAGCGTTACGGTTAAAGTGGTTCAAAATCTATGAGAAAGGTGTCGTTAATAGTCCCCGTTTTAACATGGAAACAGTCTAGAACCGACCTCTGGTGGGATGTGATTGAATTTCTCATAGATTTTGCACCACTAGATTCAGTTGCGTGTCTTGACAAATATTTTTTAGTCCATGGTTAATATACAACACATTCAAAATGTCTACTTTGTCACATGACCAACTAATACTTACAACTCTGCCAACTTGATTATTATGAGCATTCACTCTCGATTGTAAATCCGAAGCATTATCTCGATTATCCAATAAAGCCTTGGTGAATTTGATACCATATTGTAGATTATGTGAACATCCACCCCATTTCCAAGGCGCTTCCGAGGAGATTTTCATTCGATAATGTCTATGATCACATCCACAATTAAATAATCTACCCTGACTACATGCACGTGCCACTGCAATCGTGGCACCAGCTGCAGACAACGCATATGTAAAAGCAGTCTCGCGATAACCTAAAACAAAAACAAACCGGAAAATATTAGTTATGCACAGGCGCCATAAATTTAAAATGTAAATTTAAACTGCGCGTCAATTCCAATTACAAAAGAAGCCAAACGAAAACTTAATCAATAAAAAGTAATTAAAACTAACAAGATGTAAAATAAACTAAAGTAAATAAATACACTTTTAATTTTTAATTGCACTTGAAATTGTAAATTGATCGGCAACACGACGAAGATATAGTTTGATAGCGATGTAAAGCAAAAGCAAAAAATGGCTACTTATTAGGAGCATTCTACAGATTTGTATGTTGCATGAAGCAACTTAAAGTAAAAGCAATTTAAAAGCATCGACCACCAGCACTGATTATCTAATTGTCTCTCGGTGCGTCGCCATACATTTTACGTAAATGGCATTTTTAACTACTGCTACTATCCAACTTTTAATTCTGATCCGCAACTGCTAGTTCTTATCAAATGCTTGCCGCTTTACAACCGAGCTTTCCACAACTAAACCAACTTGTAAATTGCAAATTGAGACTTGTAAATTGTAAACTAAAGCAACATTTATTTGCTTTTTATTTAAACGGTTCATTATAATTTTAAAAATCTTATTGCGCTGATTATCACTGACTTAGGCTTCTTGTGAGGTTTATTTCTTGCTTTCAAATCTACTCAAATCATCTAGAATTCGAATTATATTTATTTATAAGAACAGGTGTTGTGGAAGAATATAATTCAAAGGAAGGCTGTGGAAATTTTGTATTGAAGCGCCATCTTTGCTTTTGTTTCGAGGGGGAAAAACTTGTAAATTAAAAATTTATTTTAAATGAGCGACATCTGTTGTAAAGTAGTGAATTATTAAATTTGTAAAGAAAATTACAGAAAATTAAAATAAAAACAAATGAAATTGATTAATTATCTTATCACTTTAGTTAAATATTTAACTATTTCTAATCATGTTAACTAAATATGAAAAAATTATAATCGATTAACTGAAATTTCCAACATCAAATTGTGATTTCATAAAGTTTGCATCCATCAAACAAATCGAATAATATTTATTTATAAAAGCAATTGTTCTGGAAGAAAAAATTTAAAAGAAGGCTGTGGAAATCTTGTAGGGGGAAAAGCTTTCAAAATTAAAAATTAATTTCAACAAAGCGACATCTGTTGTATTGTAGTAAATTATAAACTGTAAAGGAAACTACAAAAAAAAATAGAAAAAACAAATGAAATTAATAAATTATCTTATCGCTTTAGTTAAATATTTAACCATTTGTAATCATGTTAAATAAATATGACCAAATCCAAATCTATTAACTGAAATTTCCAACTTCAAATTCTGATTTCATTGGTGGTCTAAATAATTACGGTACATGCGTGTACTACAAAGTACACCATAAACTTTGAATCCATCAAACAAAGAAAAAAAAAGCGAAATGGTTGTTTCTGCCAATGTGATGAAATGTGTTTTATCTCCAGAGTCCGCGTCTGGTTTATGGTACGCACTTTGATTTTGATAATTCAACGCACGCATCACGAATCATTCGTTCTTTCGCATTAACTGCATCAATTCCGTCGCTCATCGCTTGTTTGTTCTTAGGACTTACAGATGTTTGTCCGAAGACAACACGATAATCTGCGCAACAAACATTTTATGCCTTTTTTGAGCAAAGTTTTAGTTTAAGTCAAAGTTTATGTTTTCCATGGATTGCTAACTTTTTTTACAGAACGCTTTAAAATAAATCTTTATGTGCTTGCGATTGTAATTATATTTAATACATTTGGAATTAAGTTATTAATGCTTTTCGCGATGTACATAATAAATCCAGCTCTGTGATAAGTATATCCTGAAACACTTACAATAAGTTATCATGCATGAGCAACTCCCAAAGAGAAACAAAAAAAAACAAAAAACGAGAAATCTCACGATTAATAAGGTGCACGGGTGCTATTAAATAAATAAGCGGCATGCAAATGCGCGTCGATAGAAAATTGTAAATGATCATTTATTTGATATTTATTACGTATATAAATATAATAGAAAATTGTAGTGTCAGTGAGTGCCTAGAATAAATGATAGTTTATTGCCTTCGGCTTGTAATTCAGCATATGCGTTTTTAATGAAACTTATTTGTAAATTAAAGCGTTAAATCTTAAACTACTGGGATATGATTAAAGTTCTACGATGAAATTGATTTAAAATATTTACTGTTAATGTTATAAACTCGCATTTTTCCGTGAAGCGATTAGTAACATTCAATCAGGATTAATTAAAGTGACTTTGATTGCATGAGTGATTGGTAATTGGCGTTTTATAATTTATGCGAAGCGAATGCACCTGTTCTATTGCAATTATTAAGGAAATTGCTAATTATACTTAGATCTATGACTTATCTTACAAATTGTTGCTATTCTATCATTTTACCATTTACTTTATTGCAAATAAATATTAACAATTCGTTACACTCGCTTTGATTGTTTTTTTTCTGTTTGTGATTGGAAATTCTTTACAATTTAAATTTCTTTATGCTATTTTATGTTTCGTTTTTATTTTATGTTATTGTTAAATTATGAATTTTCTAAAGAAAAGCTATAAAAACAAAAGGTGACATATTGAGGCAATTTAAAACTTTTTAAAGGTACTGTTAGATGTCGCTTCAAAGCAAGTATGACTTTTATTATTATGGATCAATAATATTCTTGTTTATAAAACCCTTAAAAAGAACTAATAATCTTTAAAAATGATATAAAACTTAAAGGAACCATAAAATTGGAAATTTGCTATTAAAATCTTTCGAATTTTATCGAAAAACAATTGCAAACAACAAAACTTTTTAAAATTCCTATCAGATGTCGCTCTATGATATCCAAACCTTTTAAACCCAAGTTTTACTCAATAAACGCAAAAAATTTCAAAAGAATAAAAAAGAAATAAACCCAAAGAATAATTTCTTACAATTTAAATTGCTTTATGCCGTTTTATGTTTCGTTTTTATTTTATGTTATTGTTAAATTATGAATTTTCTAAAGAAAAGCTATAAAAACAAAAGTTGACATATCGAGGTAATTTAAAACTTTTTAAAGGTACTGTTAGATGTCGCTTTAAAGCAAGTATGACTTTTATTACTTTGGATTATTAAAATTCTTGTTTATAAAACCCTTAAAAAGAACTAATAATCTTTAAAAATGATATAAAACTTAAAATAACCATAAAATTGGAAATTTGGTATTAAAATCTTTCGAATTTTATCGAAAAACGAATGCAAACAACATAACTTATTAAAATTCCTATCAGATGTCGCTCTATGATATCCAAACCTTTTAAACCAAAGTTTTACTCAATAAACACAAAAAAAAATCAACAAATAAAAATGAAATAAACCCCAAAGAATAATTTTGTACAATGTAAATTATTTTATGCAGTTTTATGTTTCGTTTTTATTTTATTTTATTATTAATTTATGAATTTCCCTAAGAAAAGCTCTAAAAACAAAAGTTGACATCTCGAGGTAATTTAAAACTTCTTAAAGCTACTGTCAGATGTCGCTTCAAATCAAATCTGATATTTATTAACAAGGATCTGCAAGGATAATTAATATTCTTACATATATAACCTTTAAAAATTACTAATCATCTTTAAAACTCATATAAAATTTTATAAAACCCTAAAAAAAATTATAATTAGCCCTTGAAATCTTAAATATCCTGAATTTTATTAAAAAAACAAATGCAACCAACACCAAATATGTACTTCAAAACTTATTAAAATTCCTATTAGATGTCGCTCTATGATAACCAAACATTTTAAACCCATATTTAACTCAATAAACCCCAAATTATAAAGATAAATGTTCAAAAATCCCAATAAATCTGAAAAATTTCGTACAATTTAAAATATTTTATGCTATTTTGTGATTAGTTTTTGTTTTAATTTATTGTTAACTTATAAATTTCTCAAAGAAAAGCTATAAAATCAAAAGTTGACACCTCCAGGTAATTTAAAACTTTTTAAAGTTACTGTTAGATGTCGCTTAAAATCAAATCTGATATTAATTACCATAGATCTGCAAGGATAATTAATATTCTTACATATATAACCTTTAAAATTTACTAGTAATCTTAAAAACTGATATAAAATTTAATAAAACCCTAAAAAAATTAAAATTAGCCCTTGAAATCTTAAATATCCTGAATTTAATTGAAAAACAAAAGCTAACAACACCAAATACTTCAAAACTTCTTAAAATTCCTAGTAGATGTTGCTCTGAGGCATCCAAACTCCACTAAAACCATTTAAACCCACATTTAACATAATAAACCCCAAATAAAAAAGATAAATCTTCAAAAAATCCACATAAATCTCAAGAATAATTTCGTTCCGGAGCTCAGTTAGCATTTACCGTTTTAATGCGTAAAGCACAAGGTGAATGCGAGTTTTTCAGCGTTTCGTAGGAAACACATCTCTAGTCTTATTAGTTACGGTGCATTTAGAAAGGGTGGCACAATAGGGTTTGCGCCTCTTTACGTCCTGACACAGATATGCAGCAAACCAAGGTGTTTTATCTCAAGAGAATGAATCTGAGCTCTCTAAACGTCTCTATAATGTCTATAATGCGCAGCTCATTCGGCTGGCATGAGCGATTATGAAAAGACGGACAACAAGCCATGAGGGAAAATAGAGCTGTCATCGATTGCATTGTATGGCGATTGTATCAGTTTCGGTTACCTACAGCGTTGACACCTGGCAGACAAGCTTCCTTTCTTTATTGTTTGCAAATATATTGCTACTTATTATTTACCGATGTGCATGTACTTATTGTTATATTGATACTACCTTTTTCTTTATCTATAGTTTTGTTTCACATTTCAAGATTTCATGATTTTTTTTATCTCGTCTCGAAGGGTAGGAAATCAACAAAAAGTTAAAAAAGAAATGCAGTTTGGAAGACTTTACTTACCTTTTTGTAGTAATGAACTAGAATAAACGTTTTGTTTATGTGCAAGATTCGAACAGTTCCATCGATTGCCTTGGAATTGATGTTGACATTCTTGTAGAGCATCCTGTACTCCTTGGAGAGCAATGAATGTGACATCGGGATGGCTGTTGCACAGAAGCATTTGGTTTTTTGTCAAACCAGGGACTGTACGACACAAAGTTGAGTCCTTTGGAGGTTGGGGAAGGGTCGATTGGAGAATGGCCATTTGTTGGTTGTAGGTCGAAGTGTAACTCGAAATCTTTGCCAGGACTCTGTAACACATGAGTTAGTTAGTTAGTTCTAAGTCAAAGGAATGTCTATGGAAGCGAAAGGAATTTTGTGTTCTACGTGGGAAACTATTTTAGGGGGCGATTATCGAAATTTTAGATCTATGAGCATTAGAATTTGTTTGTTTTGGAAATTAATTAAAATAATTATTTAATTGATTTTTTTAGGTTACATAACTTTAATTTATAATATTATACAGGGTGGTCAGAAACTAACGGAAACTATTGTCATAGCTTTATTCCGCGAGTTTTTCTGAGTAAGAATCCAAAAACAAAATTGTCCTAAGACCTCCAGTTTCGTTGCAAAAGTACTTCAAGTTTCACTTTTTTAAGTAGAAATACGTTGTTTTGGTAAAAACTTTCTTTACATATTACTTCTATGTTCTTTCGAGATCACATTTCCAAAATTTCCTTCTGTTTAGTCATTGGGAAATGCCTTTTTCATTGTTCGTTAACACTTCTTCCGATACGTTTTTTTTTCTAAAAAATAAGTATGACACCATTGCAAAAGCAAAATCGGTAACTATGGAAAAATTGCCACATATATTATTTCTTTACATGAGTTCTGCGACGGTCTCATGGGTCGCAAAAGGGTAGTTTTTTCTGATTCATACTAAGAAAAATGCAGACAATGTTACTACGGAAAGCGTTTTCGTTTGTTTCTGACAACCCTGTATATGTATTTATAAGTTTAAAAAATACTTTGGTTTTCATATAATATAAAAGTGCTACTTGAGTAGAGTAGATACGTCAAGATTTTTTAAATGATAAAATACCAATGGACGACATGTCTCCTAAAATGTGTCCAGCATTTTTATAAGAAGAAATATTTAAGTGCAAGGTAAAAAAGAAAATAAGAAATTATTAAGAGAAGTAAGAAACTGATTTTTGATTTAAGGTAGATAGATAAATTATGACAAAAAAAAATTGAGAATCTCCTGAAATATTATCCAAGGAAATTTTGATAGATGAAACGACGCATAATTAAGACGACATCAATGATGGATTATAACAAAGCAGATTTACAAATTAAAATAAAATAAAACAAAACAGACAAAAAAGAAACACAGAAAACAAAAGCGAAACAGAATCTTTAAATATTTACTCAAGTAAACTTGTCTAGTTTTACTTTTTCTTGTTGATGACAGATGGAATCAAGTCACAGTTTCTTGAAAAGTGTTAAACCAAACAATAACTCAACACTAAAATTAGCATTAAAGATTCTAATTAATTCTAACAGATTATTTTCTAAATATCTTCTAATACAAAGACAAAAAAGAATTAATAAAACTATGCAATATTTAAAATATTCCAAACGAAAAATTCCTAAGTAAAGTTTCACACGCCATTCACAATTTAAAAGGCGTCGAAATGCATGTGAAGACAAGCTTCTCTTCTTCTTTCGGAACTAAAGTGGACTGACGCATATAAATAAAATAAAGAAATAAATGAAAAGCATAAATAACGACAAGCAAATGTCGAAGAATTTAATTCGAAATCGATTTTCGAAAATTCTTAATTCGTTGTTAGTAGCCGCAGTAGTAATGCCAATATGATGTTATCCTAAGAATGCTTGGCATTTTTGGGAACACGACCATTTTGTGCTTCACATGCGTTCAACCCACTTCTTTTCAATAGTAAAAAATTTGGTAGTTTCGTAATATTGCATAATCATGAAAATCAGAAATCAGACAAGAAGATTTAGAGTTCAATTGATAGCAAAATAATAGAAGTTAGTTAGCAAAGAAGTTACAACTACTTACTATCCTTTTCAAAAGTTTTGAGCCCTCAATTTGAATGCTAATTACATTACGTTGCACCTTTCCTTTATTTTTAAATTTACAAAATTATAGTTATTATTCCAATGATAATTTTGAAAATTGTAAGTAAGAAAATGAGTCTATTTATTAATATAAATATATCAGTGAATAAATTTTTAAAATATTCGCATTATCTTTCGAGATATTGTA
>JASKGN010001592.1:0-15877 GCA_030556245.1 Falagria sp. GC000072 | reverse complement strand
ACAGCAACACAAGTTATCGATACTCATGAAGTAGTAAAAAGCCGATGCGTTCGAAACATCGTCACATAAATCGAAATCATAAAAATGACACTCTCTTTCATTGAACTAACTCCACATACGTTTAATCGGGTTTAGGCGTTAAGGGTTCGAAACAGTCAAGCTGCCAAAGTCGTCCTCCTCATCGTCTCGGTTAAATTTAAACTGATAGGGAAAAGCAGAATAAAGTAGTTACGCCGTTCCCGCTGATCGGATCCAACTAAGCTCATCCCGTCTCGCTTCGCCCGTAAAATAACCCCCTGGAGACGACTCGTTCATCTCTATACCCTACGGTCAACCCCAAAATCCATGACTAGCTCAAGCTTCAGATCTAAAACCCTAAAGTTGAATTAAAAATAAATTAAAAACTTAATTTACTTATAATAGACACTAAAATTAAAGAGAAACTTTTTATTAATTTTGTGGTTTCACTTGTACTGTATTAGGTTCGAAGACCACTCCTCCATGTAATTTTTTATTTGGGACATGCGCAGATTCAAGAACCAAAATTAATGTTAATGTATACGAGGGCACCGTGGTATATTATGAATCAAAATCGCTAATAATGTAAGCTGCATAAAATAATCATAAATGTTTTCCAAATGGTCCGCACAGCGAGTAAGAAGACTCCTCCGCGAGGCGAGGCCTCTCGTTGCTGATTACAATTGCTAATATTACTGGCAACCGTCGTGGGAGTCGCTCGTTGCTTCTATACAGGGATGTATTACTTATTGTCTATAGGACGATGACAATCACCTCCAGTGTCAAATGACAGTGAGTCCATTGGACATGCGCATTTAAACAGACGCCAATAACTAAGCCATGATAAATGTTAAGACTTTGATGATGGTGTAACTCTACAGAATCTACGTCATCGATGAAGTCAAAGGCTGCATGTAGCATTGGATTTATGTTGGGAAAGGTTTCGCAGGATTAGGCCAATGCCGAATTAGTGACACCCTGTAGAGGTGACGGAGCACATGGCATGTTATACGTACCCGTGGCTTGCGTATCTCATTCATACTTTTGCATAGAAAGTAGTCATTTTGTATGTACGATAGAGCGCGCCCTACATTGCAGTCGCGTGGTGCGAAGGGAGACGGGTGGCGATACGTTAACATGCAAACGCTGTCTCGTGCTCAGGAGAAATTCAGCGGGACGAGAAGGGTGGTGGGCACATTGTGTAGTTACCATATATCCAGTGTTCTCAAGTCGGTCGAGGAGTCGACACCAGCTTTTGCTGAAAACGCAGACTGCACTTGTGTTCAAAGAAATGTGCTGATTACTCATTGCAAGTAATTAATTGAGAAAACTTCGTGTGAAGCAAAACCAATGGAAAACTTTTTGGCGGGAAGTGTGGCTCGAGTCCTTGCTACTTGGAGTGGTGGTGGTGGTTGGTTGGTTGGTGTCTGCGTATGGCTCTGTGCGTAGAAACGTAAATAGTGCTCACTCGACCACGTGCTCTATCTTCATGGTCGGTCACAAACTAAACAGGTAATTCCCCGTTTTGATACATCTAAAGACATTACCACTTGGGTTAGGTTAAGTTTGCAAACAGTTTTCCCGCCAATTCGCAATGTCAACAAAATGTCTGCAACCATAACACAAATGCAAATCAGTCAAAGTACAATTAGTCAATCAGTCATCATATTTGAAATTGGAAGAGATGAATTGGTGACGTTACGAAGGGTGACGATACACCCCAACGTCTGGGGTGGAATAGATAACATAGTTATGGTCGGATAAAAAATCGCTTGAGGGAAGCAGCGGCGAAAAGCCGGCGCACCACGACTTTGCGGTTGACAGCTGTCGGAGGAAATTTAAAGACGTCAAGAAAATTGAATCGCAAGCTCTAAAGTCAGGCGCAACTAACATCGTGATGCGCATGCGCAGCAAACAAAAAATCATCATGACCACCATATTGCATTATCCTTGTAATCAGGAATCAGCGTTCGAGTTTAAATGTTGAATGGACGAATATTAAGTGTTTGATTCTTGCTTTTCGAATCGAGTCAGCAGAATGCGAGTTGAATGCGTTGTGATCATAAAGTGCGAACGTCAAGTAGGGTCTCTACAATGGCTTGTCGAGGACTTATTGAACGAGAGCGCGTGGCTGCTTCTTCACTCTACTGCAGGGGTTGTTGTCTAAGTGGAGGACAGGCGTGCATAACCTTGCGGGCATCATTTCCATAACAAGAGATCGCGGACGCGAATTCAACGTGAAACATCCAATAAGCGTCGGTTCCAGCGACGGAACTATCATTATATCATTGTGCCACCCTTAATTGGTGCGAATGGGGAATAGCGAATGCATTATGCCCTTGATATTGCTTTACAAAAAAAGTCAAATTTGTTTATGCAAATTTTTTTCGTCTGAGCTTTGAAGTCGGTTTGTTATGGTGATTAGCTCGTTCTGTTTTCCTTTTTCTCTTTTTAAGTTGACTAATGAAATTTTCGGTCAAATAATTTGTTTTTTGGCCCAAAAAAGGTTTGCTTCGGAATTTTTTCCAAGCTGAACCAACAGGAACACAAGTATATTTTCTATTGATTCCTTTTCTTGGCCAGAAGAAACCGGAATGTTTCCGCGTGTGCTTAAGTTGGGCTTTAAGTGGTGTGCAGACTGTACCAGAGCTGCGGCAATCAATACAAGGTGAAGACGTAGACTGAATGCTAAACAGTCTTGGCGGTCTGCGGCCATTCGGACACCCTTCGACTTCCAACTCTGCAGCTACAAACTGGGATTTTATGAAAGCGGCGTCTGCACTCTTGAAAATATTTTCTTTTTCTCATCGAAACGAAAATTTACTAATGTAGAAATTGTTCAAATCGTTAAGGGTCTGTACATCTGTCCCTCGTTTTTTGCAAAGCGAGTCCAGCGTTTGAAGAGTAATTTCATCATTCACATAAGCCAATGCAACCCGCGGCGATCTTATAGTTATCGTTATCGTTCGGCTACCCGCGGTTCAAATTAGCTATATCTGAGGGTGTATATTGGCGACAACGACGACACCCTAACGCCCCGCGGTGAGCCTCGGGGCACATGACACCTCGTCTATTAACTATTTTATTGTTACATTTCAATCCCCCGGTTCACGCGTCGTTGCCCAACAAAAATGCTTACGAGTAGATTGTCGTGTTGCGAATTATTAGGGCGATACGTGTGATATATAAACGGATATAAGACATCTACCCCCAATATACTCCATATCGATGGCTGGATTTATCGAAAATTCGTGTTTGTCGCTTTCTCACGTTTTACTTACGCCAAGATCTGATTTTTTCGTTAGCACTTAAACATTTTAAAAGTGGTTGTATCATACAACGTTACAATATTACTATACCAAAGTATGGAAACATAACAAAGAGGAAAAAGTTCATTCACTTTCTACCCCCTATTGAATAATTCATATATCGATCCACGCTAGTCTGACCTTTCTCTCATATTAAGTAGTTTTAGTGATGTTGGTTGTGCAAGGTGTAGAAAAATTCTTTCACAAGGTCACAAGATAAGACGATAAATTCTGCAACCATCTCAAACTCTTCTTCTTAAATAAATTCCAATTATTCAATTAATTCAATGATTACAAATCTGAACTAACAAAAAGTGAAATTTATTACTTATCCAGCTGGTTTAGTAAGTATGAATGACATGGGATGCGCTTGCGTAGAAGCGAAATTGGAATCAGAAGCAACGACAGGTCGTCTTTGCTAGAGCCAGAAACCATTAGCGGATATTAGAGAGGGTGGCGACGACGAATAACGATCCGGGAAGCGTCGCGTCGTCGTCGTCACACCACCTGGACGAAGCGCGCGCGCCATATCCAGAAGCATTCTCGAGGGCAGTGGCGGCGGCTACTAGAGACACAGACGGACGCAGGTGAGCACGCGCAATGTACGCTAGCGACACCACTGGCTGCCGCCTACGCTTGGCCTTGGCACTCTCTCTCGCGAATGCATCGCCGCCCCATCTGCCTTGCAAATGAGCCGCTTATTTATGGGATTTATGAACTTCAAACTCCAGATCCTTCGCGAGGCTTTCGAGCTCAAATCTCAGAACTCACCGCAAATCCGAGATTACAGAGCAGGCGGAGAAAGGTCTAAGTTGGCAATACATTCCAGGAAGTTTCGCGGGTTACATTCTTTCTTGAAATTCGCAGGTTTTAGTCTAGGTGAGTCAGAGGGTTCATCGACATGTGATAGTTAATACTGAGATGGATAGAATCGTCCTTTAGGGGTACATAGCACTATGGTTGGCAGGCTTCCTTCTCTCGAGGCGACTGTATCGATTCGGAGACGCGCATCTAATTAAGAGTCCAGGCACGTCGTCTTCAACTATCCCAACTCCGGTGACACTGTTCCTAAATTTCGTTCGCTTCACCTCTGTTTGTGTATTTACGGTGTAGTACCCCATGAAAAAATCAATATTTCAACTAGATTTCTATAGATTTACAAAAAGAGTCCGAGTTTCCAAAACACTAACATTCGAGATATTATCAACGAATTAATAACTTTATCTATCGTCAGTTTAATTTAGGGATGGTGATTACTCCGGGGAGAATTAAAAAAGTGTCATTCGACACAACGCGAAACTCGAAACTGAAGAGATGAGGGTGGAGGTATCAGATCTCTGAGGTGTGAGACCGTGACGATGGCCAGCTAAAGGACTTCAAAGGATGCTATGAGTTAAGGGAGGAATAGGCCTCGACGTGCGTCGCAGAGTTGGTGTTCCTTTAAAGTGTCATTACCCCGGGGGATAAGACGGAACTTTGTCATGTTTAAATTATGAATTTGGATATGGATGGTGTGTTAATGTACAAAATGTTCAGACGATGTGTTAGAAAGTTACAAAACAGCTATTTCATCATGTTTCATAAAATACAAAAAAGTGAAAAGTGAAGAAATGAAATAGAAACGAAAATTTCGAAATTTCCAAAATCTACAAATCTGCAGGAACAGGAAATCTTCAAAGTCTCGAGAGAACATGAAAAAATATCACAAGTGACATAAGAAATAAAAAAAGAGAGTGAAAAACGGCACGCATCACTTTTGACGAACGCAATGTAAACATTCCCGGAGACAACAGAGTCAGACCAACCAACCAAGCATTTCCGAATAAAACGCACAAAAAGCTGATATTTTGCATGGCCTCAGGAAAAATGTTGGCTGCGCCCTCCATACATGTATATATCCATCATATCGATAGATAGATAGATAGATTCAGAGAATATGAAAGTATGAGTGAGTTTTGAGGGTCGTGCGTGTATTAGTGAGGCGGTTGGGATGGTGCAGATGGGGGTGACTCACCCGGCCCCACATGTATTCGCCCATACATATTCATGAGCGGCCGCTTTCCCTTTCCATTCTAGGATTTGATACGTATCAATGTTTTCCTGCTGCAACCGCCGTCGACCGAACTGCCTGAATATCCACATTGCTGCCGCAAACAACGCCACCGCCACCGCTAGAACGCACTCGCTTCACTGCAATTCTCAACCACTATGAAGAAGAAACAAGTAAAAATGTTTTCTTTTTTTCAACTTGTTTAGTTCGTTTTTTACTTTCATAGTGGAAACTCTATTTGAATCAGAAATTGTTTGCGGATATCGGAAGATCTATAAGAGATAAACCTGAATCATTGTGATTTTCAGTTTTTCCAATGTTTTTCTAAGCTAAAGTCACCTAAGGTAAAAAATAGCAATCAAAATTTAAAAGGAAAATCATAAAGATATAAATCAAGTAGAGTTAGTATTATGATACGGTGAGGCTTTCCAGCAGAGTTAAGAAGAGATTATCGCCAATAAAACACAGACGTCTCGACACTAAATAAAATCCGTGGCGGACGTTATAAATGCGAGGCAGCTGACTTTAATGCCGGTTAACCCTTTCGCGCACACCGCCGAAACGAATTGGTGGTGCTTTCGCAACCCTTTGCCATGTCGCAAATAAAGTAAGTGGACATTTGTATCGACAGTCACGTCCGCAGATTTTTTCCAATGGCCACATTAAAATATTCCTTCTTTAATTAAAAAAAGTGGAATCAAACGTTGAAATAAAACAACACCGAAGGTTTAGGCTTTATTTCTTATTTCAACACAATGATGAGGAGTGAAAAGTCATGGGGTTAAACCCTTTTGTCAAGATAGATGGATGAACAACTAACTCTCTGTTTGTAAATATTGCTGTGGGCGACGCGTGCAAGGATAAATCCTGTCATTAAGGCGTTGGTAATAGTCTAACGGCGTGTGTCAAATACATAAATTATATTTTTTATATAATATGTTTAAGTCCTATCGTTATTTGAAATGTTACCGAGGAGATTTTAAAGGAGTACTAGGATTAAATGAGATTGTGAATGCGCCGGGCAAATCGAACTTTCAAAATTTCAAGTTTAAAACATTAAGGAAGAAGAGTAAATTTCACCCCTTTAAAGATGACTACATAGTCATGACAACCAAAGAGAGTATATAGCCAGATAAGAGTTTGAGGGGGTGTTACTTCTGTCGAATGACATTCGGCCAGTAGTATTTACTCGGTGGTAGTGTCTGCGATTGCGGGGTTATTGGCAAAGGGCTGGGCATTAATAGTAGCGCATGCTCTTCTCAAGGTCTTTCTCGGGTTATGATACTTTCGAATATGTTCTTGAAGATCTGCTAATTCTGCTAAATGTAAAGTTTCCCTCAGAATTGTGTCCCCTTTTAGATATAGACTATTTTACTCCTTCAAATCCTCTAATAATTTCTGGTATTGGAGGCAATCTCCGAATTTAAGCAACTTTATCCTAGTACTCACTGAAATTAACCAAGAAAATAAAGAGGATTTATTAGATTAATAATTGAAATTTAGCTAAAAGAAAAAACTCAAAAATAAAAATGAAGTCATAGTAATGTGACAAATAGAAAATAATTTGCAGCCCGAACTAATTCACTCAGGAAAATAAAAATCGAGCGAGATGAGTTTCTGAATAATCCAGCACTCGGCAAGAATTTAATGGCAGCGACGAAAAAAATGAGTAATGCCTCTCCGGCACGAAGAAAGTGCGCATGCATAAGCATTGTGGCAGCGAAGGAGCAACAAGAAGGAGAGCAAAAAAAGCGGAATGATTTGTTACGATCTAAATAACTCGGTATTCTATTTCGCGATTCTTTATTTCCCTTAGTTCGGTCCGTTCGGGGCCTCCTTTTTCGAACTCGGCTATAAATCAAACGGGAGCTGCAACAGCAGAGACAGCATACGTTAAGGAAGTTCTTCTACGCCACCACGCGCCTAGCCAAGGAAATACATACAGCATGTTGAATGCTCCTGCACACACGCGAAGTCAAGAAGTAGAAGGATTCCATTGACGTCCGTTCGGACCAGCAACCGACCAGAACGATAAATCAAAGCGGGTGTATTCTCATACCTAACCTAACTTTGCGAATAAATATATATGCTATATACATATTCGAGTGAATGTATTTGTGTTGGCGAAATGTTGGCGAGTGGTAGTAAAATTTCGAATTGTCTCTTGGTTTCAGTTAGTTGGTCATTATGCATTCACGCATGTCGCAATGGGAATGCGGCCAGGTTAATTTACGAGGCCGATGGACATGTGCTCGTCGCGTAGGAATCAATCAGTTGTCTTGTCCTCACCGGATTCCGTCGAGACAAAGGGTCCTGTCCGATGTCGTCCTCGTTGTTTACTCTCTTTCTCTTCTTGTCTGGACCATGTCACATCTTGGGTAGTCAACCTTCTTGCCTTAAACTTATTCGGACATAGCTTAATTGGGATTTACATTTTGTTGGTTGTTGTTTAACCTGCATTCTTCTGCTTGTTTGTTCATTTAAACATTTAAACATCTAAATCTTTAATTAAACATTTTAGCAAAATCTATAAGGAGAATTGGGGGGATTCTAAAGAGTGAAGGCAACAACAGAGAAGGTTCTTAGGTATAGCGTTAGAATCGCAATTAGAATTCCGTGGTTCTAAGAGAACTTAACACACACTCGGGAAATGGTTGGATACACTTGGTAAATTCCCATACAGCTAGTTTCGGGATGTTTGGGTGTGGTGGCTGTGACGCGCAGCGATTGCGGTTTGTGAGCTCTTCTAAGGGCTTCATTAACAACACACTGCTCCTACCAAGATAACACTTCTGTATTTCCCTGCGTCTTCGTTCGTGTTCAAGTGTACGGAGTTCCTGGAGTCGTGGCGTGGCGTGGCTGCTGATGTTGCTGTTACTCTACCGCGTATCTCTTCTCTTACCTAAATAATTAAACAAAGTAATGGCAATAGCAATAAGAGAATGAATACCAAGAAGCAATCTCTTTGATTTCATCTAATTTCAACTAGAATTGAATTTAACTCTAGTCTCTAGTTTATAAAAACAAATATTTAAATGCGTCTGTCGCACTAAAACCGGATTGAAATTGTCACCAAAGGGGAATGCAATTCCACACTGGTGTTATCATTGCACCTAATGATACACGATGCAAACTTAAAGCTCTTTGTTTTAGGTTGGCAATACACCGCGGGGAAACTTCCATTCTATGGGATGAGTCCCACTGTAGACAGAATGACAAATGGACCGTATCTACTTCATAATCATTTAATCCCAGTGTGCTAACCCTCTCGCGTCATCGACCTTTTCTTCCCATTCTTCCTTCCACTAAGTTTCCATCATCTGATCCTCATCACTTCCTATAAACAAAGAAAATAAGAAAATACAAAAGGAAAAGGAAAAGCCAACGTATATAACGGAACATAAATTATAAAATTTAAAAATAGTTTTAGAACCAGGTTGGACAAAAACTTTAAATACATAGTAGGGTGCGACGTGTTTGATCTGATGAAAGAATGAGTTCATCATGCGAACAATCAAAATTGAGTTAATCCGCTTAGCGGTTCCAGTGCAACGCGTCGCACCTTATCGTGACACCCCGTCCATCTGTCCATACGAAACCACCAAACCATCAGACGTCAGCATGGATCTTGTCGATCTGATAAGGCAAATCGTGCGCAATCGGAATGAGGAGGTGTCGAACCCGAAATAATCCACCCTCGATGACACACTAAAAGCAATCTCTAAATCATCATTACTACTGGTTTGGCACATCCCAAACGTAACTACCAAGTGTATTCCTGTTCTTTTTTATATCTCGTCAACTTTTACTTTTACTCTTGTACATTGCTTATTCGACGCCGCGCTACGCCGTGTTTTATTAGTTCCCGGGAACGACATTTATTATGCATAGTATCCTCGTAGTTTTCGAAGCATCCTCGAAATCAAAAGAGACATGGATGTGCGTAGGCGCGCGCGCGCTACTCCCGTATTAAGAATACGCCGAAGAAGACACGAAATTAATGAAACGTCACATGATTTCAATATCAAAGAGATTTTAATGGGGACGATGGGCGGGCATGCGTGAAAATTATTAATATAAAGAAAGGAAAACACAGTGCGCGTCGTTGATTTTGATTCTTGACGTATTCTATAATTCTGCACGTTGTCTGTCTTCTTCGTGTCTATGTGTTTACTTCGTTTTTTATATCGAAATTTTCCTCAAGGGTAATACAAGAAAAAATGCCACAACAAACTCGTGATCATTCGAGTGACGCATTCCGCCATTTTATAAAGCGCCATCTTATGGAATTAGCACTAAGGTCGTAAGAAAAACGTCGATTTTCAATTGTTCGATATATTTGTGATAATAGCAAGAGTCAACAGGGCAAACATTAAAACAGTGTGTGTATACGGGTAGAGACCTGTCGGGCTGTGATGGATGCGTGCCCGTCCAGGAAACAGTTAATCAATTGTTCCAACCGACGATGTGTATACTGTGTGTATATAAGCGAACGCGGATGCCGCCACCAAACAGCCAGCAAGCAGCAAACATTTCGCTTCTCTACTCCCGTGCGTTATACGCATAACTTATCCCGTTGTTCTCGTTGACGGCCTTTGTTCCGAGTCCATCATTACTCTGCCAATCATCCTCGTAAGACGGGCGCCCATCGCAGGAGTAACAACCCGCGAGCTGGTCGGCACAAATCTTACAATTTTCAGCATCCCATTCCCCAAAACTGAAACAAGAAAAGAAGCTAAAAAGACCAAACCGAAAAGAAAGAATTTCGTAGTATTTCTTGTAGTCGACAATATAACCTGCTAGAGTCGGCTTCTTGTGAATGCGGGCCGCGTAGAACGCGCGCGGACCCGACGCGGCGCCGCCGCCGCCGCCATGCTGATTTGCATGCGACGCCATGCCAGAAGGAGGGAGCGCGGGGACGGCAGCCCTCCCCAACGCAGGGAAAGTAATCGATATGTTATAGCCCGCTAGGAATCAAGTTCGTCTAAACACACGTACATACAAATGTACAGCAGACAGCCAACAAAAAGGTAGTTTACAACAAAACGGTGGACGGACGGATGGACGACCAGCGCGCGTATTGTTCGCGAACGACAGCCACCGACGACACAACAACGCCCTTTAAAGCGGCGTTAACATTCGCGCAAATTGGCATTTCGCTCGGGATGCTTTCCCATACGAAAAAATGTGCAGCTGTGCGCTCCGAGTGCAATAAATGCACTTTTAACATCCAACATACGCGCGACACTAAAACACCCGCTTGATGTCTGTTTAGGGCTTTGCTATTCTACTCAATGACACATTGCTGGCGGTGGCGGTGGCGACCAGCCATGTTTGTAGTTTTATGTATGCACTTCAATTGTTTATGTTGGTGTTGTGTTCTTGTATCTTGTTTGTTTGTCAACAGATATACAGAAATTGAATTTATTTACTTTTTTTAGGTTATGGGCGTAAACAAAAACAAGAGAGTGTGAAGATAAAAAATTTGTTAATTTGTAAAATTTCAAGGGTTTTAGTTTTTTAGTTGTCGTTTTGGAAACTACACATGGGTATTACTGTGACTTCGATCTTTCCATTATAATGCCAACGCCGTTGTAAGGTCATTGAATAAAATATAGGGCATATTCAAATGGGCACTTTATGAGCACGCCGTTGAATCCGCTCTCGAATAGCATTATGCGTGGGTTAGTGTCAAGATTGCTTGTGTCGTGGCGCCACAGTACAACGCATCAACTTTTCCGTTTCTTCCTATTCGTTTCACTGGAATTTTAGATCTTTTGAAATTCAAAAACTCCAATATCAGAATTATTGGAAAACAACAACCACAAAAAATGAAAATGTAATATTGGATGGTAGAAATGAAGTAGCGCAGTAGCAATCAAAACATAGAAAGTGCCGAATTTTAAAAGCTATTAATGCAATGCGTCAATGCTTTGGCACATGCGAGTGACATGTGACGATCATACATATTCGCGCATCCGCGAGATAATCGCATTAGTCGGATTCCAGTAATAAACATGCAAGCATCAATGGGAAACGCTTCGTTCCGTATCACAAGCTCGTTCCACATTTCCTCTTTCATCAACGAAAGCTTACCCCGCACATTAGGGGTTGGTACCCATCATACACGGATCATATACGTGGGTGTGCGCAAAGTGTATGGCTTGCTGGTTGGTTGTTTTATGCAGTAATGTAACGGCGATAATGATATTTGACGCGTTACGCGGATGGATCCTTTGATGCGTGTGCATTACGCACTTACCTTTCGAGGGGATGAACGCGAGCGAATTAAAGACTGTTTGATCTTTCCGAGTGTTTCCATTAGCGGATATTTCGAGAAGAGCTCTCAGCTAGATTTCATCGAAATTTTGCAATTCTCGGAAAAAATGGATTGTTCTATTTGAGCACAAACGAAAACGTTTACGTTCCACAGATGGAAAACAAACGGCGGCAATGGGAGTGAAGCCGTAGCAATATGTTGTGCTTTCATGTACCTCTCGCACTTGTTCGCTCCAGTAGTGCCGCTTCCATTTGCCGCCAACGCCATCATCGCTTTCGCTCTTCGCAATTCGCATTGCGCGCGGCAGGAGCCCGTGTCGCGACCGCAGTAAATGTATTTAAATGTATGCAGCATTAATTCAGAACGCGGCGCTTACAGCTGACTGAGTCCTGTTTGTAAACACGCCGCGTTTGCATGTGTGCATTGAGAGTGTACGTATCAGTGCGAACGTACACCGTACCGTGTGACGAAACCAAAAGCATCGCGAAACAGAATCGTCAGCGCTGCGATCATTATATATGATAGCGATGTTGATGATCGCTGCTTGTAACACGACCCGAATCAATAACCCACCGCAAATATTATTGCTACTCCCACACATAATTTTTTAACATTCGCCTGTTTTTTATTTACAATTAATTCGATGTAATAATTGAAATTAGAAGCAAAACAAATTACGTGATAAGAGAAGGGGATTGAGAATTGTTTAGTTTCCCACACGAGCGAGTCCATTAATTCCACTCATGACCACCGGATTTGGTACTTCAGTTTTTTAGATCATGATTCAGTCGCTCGAAAAGGTGGAGTGTATAATTCTGCATGTCGAAACAATGGAGACACGCATCAAGTTTTTCGTCCTGCAGCTGGTTTTTATGAATCGGTTAAAATCTCGTATCCGTATCGAATATTGTACCTCATCCGAAGACTGGCAAACGACGAGGCGGAACACGCAGTATGTCGTTTTGTTTAGCTATGATTTTCATGCAGGCGGCGTGCTGCCCCAGCCGCCATCTTATGCATTTTACATGAGGCCTTCTGGTGGACCTAACCTCGCTCAACCTGGACTCACTTTCTCTTCTCTTGCCTTGCTTACTTGCTTTTAGGTACATCTAATATGTGTGTGCTCCCACTGACTTACTATTCACATTACGCTAGATGTTTCGTTGCCTTCGACCAAGGTGCACGCCGGAAGTGCGCCATACATCCAAGGTTCAAGGTTTGAATTTTAATTGTCTTGCACTACGTTAACAACCCTGTACTACTATTCCCGATAAAGATCTTCTTGACTAAGGGTGAATATTTTAAAATATTTTGTAAGTTTTATATCTTGAATGTCGACTTTCTACGTTTGGAAACAAACCCTAGGAGGAAGAAAATGCGTTCATTTGTGGCTAATGTTAGAGCAAAGTGTAAAGCCGCCAACATGACGGGTTTCCCCCCAAACAGAGCAAGCAACCCTCTTGCATTACACTATACGCCATATAGCACCAGTACCAATGTGGTGGCATTAGGCATCGAGCGTTGCCCGAGTTACACCCACCCAGAGCCATCCGAACTTCGTATATTACATGCAAATGGCAGCCCTAAACTCACTCGACGACTGCTACGCGGTTCCTGCCACGTGTAATGAGCTACTACCGTCGCCATAGTGTTAATTGCTTCCTTGCACAATTCTCACAACAATGCCAATGCTTTCTTAGCTTAAATAAACTTTAACAATTTCTAGAATTAAATGAAATAATTTATTGATTGGAAAGAAGCAGGGGCGGATGGGCAGTACATTAATGGCCCGGGGAAATAATTTTTGACGGCCCTTAATTTCAAACCCTGCCCCCGGTTCTGCTGGCTCTCGGCTCACCGGGAACTTTCCCGGTAGCTCTTATGACCCATCCGCCCAGACAAGAAAAAGAATTCGATCAAAAATTAAGAACAAGAGATAGTAAAACCAAGTGGTTATAGGATCTAATAGGTTAAGACGTCAAGACGTCCGTCGTCTGGATTGAATCCAGATCTACTAAAAATTGCATTTTTACGCGCGCCATAGATATAAAAATGGATTTTATTGGTCCCCGTTTCGCATCCCAAGACGTGTAGTAAAAATTTTACGGTTGCATTTCGCACAATATATGCGGGGAAATTGGTCGCGGGCGTCCATTAACTATACACGATTCGCAATGGAACGAAAGAAACGAGATATGTTTATCCAACATCAAATTCGCAACCCATCCCATGTCGCTTCTGCTTGCTGCTGTTAATGCATGTGAGTAAAATCGAGCGAAATTTATCATCTTCCTGTGCGAGATGACATCAACGTCTTGAAGGATATTTAGGCGTCGCGTCGGGTAGCAGGGGACGCGACGCTTGCTGGGCGTCCTACGCATAAGATGGCGTACATCAAAAATCGACGCTAACGAGAAGCGCACGTGACTCCGGCGACGCAGGCGTCGTGACCATGGCAACAACACCTTCGTCGGGAGTGTCGATATGCCGTTAGCTGTTAGTGGATTCTATGCTAGAGTTGCTTGCCAACGTTTTTCTACTACCTTCTACCACTTACATCATGCTGGGTGGTGCTCTTTGCAATTTTTCTAGATATTTCTAGATTTCCAGTCTTTTCTCTTTTTTTTCTGCAATAATTAGCAACACATCAATTGAGCCGAGGTTTATTTAAAGATAATAATTTACGAATCCATGGAAGATCCACTTGTTCGCGTATCTAAACAGTCAATACAAACAGATGATTGTGTACATTGTATAAACGAAGCGAGAGGAACTCATAGTAACCGGACCCTTCAGCACTATGCAAATTTATTACCCCCAAATTGAATTATAAATTTGAATAACAATAAATGCGTGACGCAACGCGATGTCGTAGATTTAGGATTTTATGTATCGCACTTTATCGGTCATACAAGCATATACAAACTTGCCTAAAGATATGAAATCTTGTTACATCAGCCATTTTGTATCATGTAACATGAAACCACACTATATCTAATTAAAACCAAAACAAATTTTGAGATCTACAAATTTTTTATATCGTTATTAAATTTTAAGGAGCTGTAGATACAACATGAAAATTCATTCGGACATAAACACTGAATGATCGCATGAAAATTGATTTTACGGTTTAGACATAAGATAAAAAGCTCAGAAGCTCAGTTTTGTAAGTGCGAAAATGGAAGAGCAGCTCGTTGACGAAGGGTATCGACGATGCATAAAATCCGGAGCACCGGCACACCGTTTGTAGTGCGCTAGACGTTGGCTTGGCTCTGAACGCGCGATATACATGCAAGAATCCTGCTGACTGCCAGCCGGCTTCATTTGCATAGCTCAGCTGAGCGTCGAGCGCACAATCGATGCGCTCGAACACATCGTTGTTTTACTTTACTATGTACTACGCCAGCCAGCTACGATGTTCCCTCATAAAAGCCCGCCACTAAAATTCTCTTTCTGTGTTTAATGTTTCTTACTACAATTTCCCTTAAATCTATAACTTGCTATCAATAAATGTGCCCTTAGAATATAACTATAACTCATTTCTAAATTGGATTACATTTTACAATTTCCATTAATTTAATTTTATTTATATTTTATTTGCCATAAAATATATTCATAAAACTTTTATAATGATTGATAATTTCCTGTAGCATATTTTGCAAGTAAAAAAATTCGATGAATTTCTATAGATTTTGAGTTATTTCCACATTTCGAGGATAATTTATTCACGCTGAGAAAAGTAAAGTGGACGACCTCTAACGCCACATGTCGGAACTAAGCGACGACCATTTTGTTTCCCCCCAATGTGCGATTCACTCCGCTCGCGCGCTTCGTTCGCTGACGGAGGTTTTATTGGGCCGCCCTCCTGCTGACAGTCCCTCTCTCTGCCGGCGTGCTGCGTTCCTGCTGGCTAGCGCGCAACAGCGCCCCCACTTTTCAGCTTATTCCCCTTATTTGGTTTGCTTCGGTGGGGACTCAAACTGCAGGACGCGTCAGAGCAAAATCGACGTTGATACTGTTCTCATCGCAGTCAACTTTATATTAGATGCGAAATATTCGAAAATGCTACATTTTAGATTTATGAAAGTTTTTAGTATTTAGAATTATTGAAGGCACAAAATAAATTCTTGAATTAAAGATTTTTTTAAATATTTTACCGAATAAGGTTAATTTAACTAAATTTTTAGTTTTATGTCTATAAGTAATTTAAATAATTTTTTT
>JASKGN010001575.1:0-15700 GCA_030556245.1 Falagria sp. GC000072 | reverse complement strand
TTGAAATGATACCGGCCTTACAGAATTCGGCACGATTGGTTATCTCAAGTGTACGTTTTTCATAAGAATTTATGGCTGTTCATAATGTTGTCTTATGCATCGGCTGCCATTTATTACTATTTCCTTAGTAAAGAACAAGTAGCACCCAACGCCCTCGTAATATTCAGCTTACCATTGGGACAAGGTGTCCCATCGACTTGTGAGCCTAAAGGTGCCATGCCTAAACTAGTAATGATGTTGCTGATTGTTCAATCTCTTCTCATTGGGGCCATGTTTTGTTCAGCTATTGTTTTCCATTTGATGTCTCCGAAATATGATGGCAAATTTGAAACGTTTGAAGATGTACTTGGCTCAGATCTCAAACTATTTCCTGTTACCCCTGAGCTTACAATACTTATTTCTCACATGGGAGAGGTAAGCTATATATCAATAGTATATATAAGGGGTACTCATGATCTTGACTATAGCATGCTATTTATCGTATATGTCGTATTTGAAGTTTGCAACAATCAAAATGCTTTTATTGCAAACTTCAAATATGAAATATACGACAAATACGCGGATTTAGCATGCTATAGTCAAGATCATGAGTACCCCTATTGTATTTTGAAGCCATTTTCTCTTTTATTACAATTGATATGGCGCATATCAAAAATTGAATGACTTTTATTTTAGTATCAGTTCCAAAATGGAAGATTTTTGTATTCAACTGTTTTGCATTGGTCATAATATTTGGATATAAGAAATCATAAGTTTTTTTTACATCTAACATTTGTAAATTAAGTTGTTTAATTCAGTAGTATGAAGTGACCAGTTTAAATGATTAAAATTTAATTTTAAGTTTATAATTTAGCTGCGGCATATTTAAATTGATAATGATACTAATTGATAGCTGCGAAAGTTGTAATTTCAAATTACATTATACTAACAGTCTGTTTCGCTGCTTTCATTGTATTTAAATGATTATCTTGCGGTTTTGTATCATTTATCTAACTATTACAAAGATAACCTAACTAAATCCAAGCAGGAATTAGAATTGCTGAAATTCTATTGGTGGATTTTCCAATTTTATAACAAAATGGGGTCCGAGGTGACATTTTTGTTATTCTTTTGATTTAGATTTTTCCAAATAATCCAGCACCGTAAAATTCTCACAAAAATTGAAATATCCACCCGTAGAATTACAACAACGATTAAAAATCTGAATAAATCATTAATTTTCATTTGTAGTATAAAGTAGCACCATATAAATAAACTTATTTTAGTTTAAATCCCTTCTTATTAGTTATATAAAATTCTTTTGTTTATATAATTTCGAAGACGTTTGTTTTTCTAAAGAAAAATAAACAAAGCAAACATTTTTCTATGTCCTAATACATACTTCTAATACCTGTGATGTACATATAAGGAAAACCCTTCCTAAATTATTTAAACTTGTCTTATTTTAAACTTTAAAAAATAAAATTAATAAATTCTTAGTTCCATCGCGCCCATATTCTCTCATTTCCTCCAATTCTCATTTGGTTTATTCATAAATAAATTAAATACGTTAAAGAATCTGTAAGATGTAATTACACCTGGTGTATATTTCATTGTCGTCCAGCGCAAACAAAAATATCCGACCTAAATGTAAGAAAGGCTTCATTCGCATCTTCATTCATATTTGATTACTACGTATATATAAGTTAGAATTGAATATACTTTAATATAATCTGCATCATTGTAGAAAGTTTTTGTTTGGAAGAAATTAAATTGGTAAGTTTATATGTACAGATAATTTAAGTTCGCAACGAATTTACTTCTCTGTGAGCGACAGTTGTAAAACTTGCTCGAGCATTCGCTGTTCTTCTAAACGTTCCTGTTCTTCTCGAAGACGTTGTTGTTCCGACAACATGATTGCTTTATGGATATCGGAATCTACATCCGGGGATGAATCCGAATTGCACGGCAGGTCGTTGCTTTGGTATATTGCGAGACTAGCTTGTATTGCTCTATAAAATTTAAACTAGCTATTACAATTTGCTATATAATTACATAATTTTGGTTAGCATATAAATTTGATTAGTATGAAGCATAATAATTGTTGTACCATTCAAGTAACGTTTGATATTTTTACCTACACCCCAAAAAGAATTAATTTGAAAACTGTGCGGTAAATAACACTTACCGCACGGGTAAACCAACTTATACCGTATGTAGGCTATATCGAATAGGGTATAGGTAAAATAAAACTTATTAAAGCAAAGCAAGGAAAAATTATAAAGCTTTATGTGGAATATCTTTTTGTTCTTTGATATTTCCTATTTTAAATCAAAGAAAATTTATCAAATATGTAGAATAACCCTCTTGTCTAATTAAATTTTTTTTTGAATTTTTTACCTTTGTAATTGTCGCTCTTCTTCACCTCCGAGATTAGGTGTTGAAGGACGGGAAGGTTTTTTAGCTTTGAGAGCTTCCCAAATATCAACGACTTCTTTTTCTGTCCCAGCATCAATAAGACTCTGTTGAATGGCGAATTGTAATAGGTCGTCTTCCTCCTCGAGACTGTATTGTCGTCGTTCATCCATACCAACTAAATTTAAAAAAATAGTAATATATATATATAGGATATATATATAGGACAGAAATGTTGTAACACCCAATTTGTTTAAATAAAAAATTAATACGAAATAAAAATAATAACTGTGTATTACCAGTACCAAGCTGCACGTAACCAGAAGGAATTTGAAACAAGACATCATCCAAAACACAAGTCAATCGATCTTCTTCTTCAATTCTTGCCACGTAGGGTATATCAGCATCCAGGCCAAAAATATTTCCAAATGTGATTCGAGCATTTAAAACATGAAATAATGGAATTTCTATAACAGAAATAGACAGACAAATATGTCAAAATATGATGTATCAATGGCGGCTTGATTACCACTTTCACTGAATTTAAACAAATTACACCGGTAATTCCCCGAATTTGCCCAAGTT
This sequence comes from Falagria sp. GC000072, assembly GCA_030556245.1. NCBI lineage: Eukaryota > Metazoa > Arthropoda > Insecta > Coleoptera > Staphylinidae > Falagria > Falagria sp. GC000072. The sequence continues at coordinate 12,721 of JASKGN010001575.1, read as the reverse complement.
ATTAAAATAAAACGTTGCCTAGTAACTTGAATCGTAGTAGCCATGTTGCGCGTCATCAGGCGGTGCCCGAGCCTTCTCTATATTTATTTTATATATTTGTTAAAAAAAATTTTAAAAATCAAACCAGCTTTTCAATGGCACCGCCCGACGCGTCATAATCTACCTCGCTCTAATTGGTCGGAAGTTACCCCGGTAATTCCCCGAATTACTTACCTATTTTAACAGGAAACCCTGCTGGCAGTTGCATTTGTATAAAATTACGAAGTTTAGCAAAATGCGAACTTGAAATGGCCATTAAATCCACAATCGGTAGAATTTGCTCAGGTAAAGACAGCGGATAATTCTCCGAAAGCCATAAAGTGGCTTTGAATTTCTGCACGCGCGAATTTACTTCTTTGGGCCGCCCAATATCTCGGCCATCTAAATCCACTTCTTTATCAAAATACTCTTCAGGTGTGATGTTACAAGGATTACCAATAACTGATGTAGCACTTTCTTCATTTGTTGGAAGCGCTGCTGCTTGGGGATCATCAACATCAGCAATCCCTAGGAAGTTGTGTAAAGGTGTCTTCGTACTTTTAGAACGTGCAATTGCTTTATCAGTTTCAGTGAGGTGTTCTGTTCTAGTTTTCGTTACTAATTCGACATTTGTAGCGCTGAATACTTTACATTCGTGCCCATTCACGGCTTCCATTTTGTCTGAGCGCCATCCCCATACGCCAGCTTTGTTTCGTTCGAAACTTATTTTATCAGTGTCTATAAATGTTGTTACTATAGGAGTAGTCAATCGTTGAGAAAGGGATTCTTCTGAGGGAATAAAAATGCCTTGAGCTTCTTCAGGTGTTCGCATTTGCTCGGAATATACTTGACGGGCTTCATGGTCAATTTCCATCATTGTAGCACCACCATCTTGGAAAAATTTAAAGAGAATTAATTATTGATAAATATTAATCATTAATTAGTACAGAATAGTTACAAGCAGAAGCAAAACTTAGTGTCGACACTTTTAATGTATGTGGTTCGACTTCGACCGCCATTTTGTTGCGATTTGACGGAGCGGGAAATTTGAAAGTTACAGGTTTGAAATCATAATGTTCGATCTTAGAGAAATCCAAACATTTTTTGGGTTTTATCATCAACAGCATTTGTGCAGTGAAGCACAGCATAATAACGACGTTTCTTTTGTTTTCATTTTGCATATGGCGGCCAAAACCACATTTTAACATAGTTTCGCTTCTGCTTGTAACAATTCTGTGTCATTAGTATGAATCATAAGCTTGAATCATTAAATATTTATTTAGCAGCAAGCAACCTAAGTTACCCGCACTTTTAAGTGAATATATGTAGCTTCGATATCCACGAATTGATTCACAAATTTGTAATGCTGCGTTGTTAAACAAAATTGATTTAAAAATTCCAAAAAAATTAATTAAAGTTTGGAAATACCTTGTCCTTGGAAAACATAACTTCGATTGCCTCTTTGCCAACTTGTATGATCAAAACCAAGCAAAGTTGTATCAATTCTAACATTCGATCCTCTTTTATATACTTTATAAGTATCGCTTGGACACATCCTTGATAAAAGTGGTACTGAAATTTAAACATTAATTAAATTTTTATTAAAAATTGAGTCAATTTACCCCAACTTGTAAACTCCCATTTCATTTCTACATAGAAGTCTGGAGCATCTTTCAGTTTTTGTAACAATTCAGGAATCCCTGCCATCCGATTCGAATATCTTTGGAAATCTCTACTTTGCAAAACCATTTGTAGAAGTACTGGATCTCCAGTTGACACAGCTTCTTGTACAACTACAAAATTAATAAATAAAATTTATAATCAACTTAAAATAATTTATGACTAACCAGTCCATCCTTCTGAATTCTCGAAATTAACATTGGCATCATAATTTAACAAAACTCGAACGCTTTCCAAATGTCCCAGTGTAACAGCTAACATAAGTGGTGTGCGTCCACGATTGTCTTTTTTCTCCAGTTCTAACTATATGAACAAACAAAATCATAGCATTAACATACTTTTCTTTCAAACTATACAGATGCAAATCGTATTAAGGTAAATGTATGGTTTCACCACAAAAGTAAAAATTTATATGGCTGCATACAAATTACATGCAAAAGATTGAAATGAATTGTAAAATATTCTTAAATTAAATTAATAATTAAGAGTAATTTACGTGCAATCGTCATCAAATGAAAATTATAAATTTACTTTATTTTGGCTAAGGTCCTCATCCAACTGCTTATGATCATTATGCCACACATTCCAATGTAGCGGGTACTCCCCTTTAATAAAGTCCACACCAACCATTTTCTAAACACTCACCGTACCGTAATTAATTCATTATTTAATAAAGCTAAAAATTATATACAAAAAAATTACAAAAGCGCTAAGCGCAGCTAGAGATTTGACACCTGACGACTGAATGAATATTTTGACGCACGGTACATCGACACTTCCAATCCTTCCAATTTACCAGTGTGGCCACATTTCTACAATAATCATAACTTTGATAAGGAAAAGTTGCTTACTATTTCAATTTTCTCGAGGTTTGATAAGCTGCAGTTGTCAGAAATTTGTAAACTTAATCCACTTAAAATTTTTACATTTAGTTTTGTCTACTTTACAATGTTTAATTTAAATTTATTTTGTTAACGTATGCAACCAACAACGCATTCACTTTTTCCCATCATAAAAATTTAATTCTTTCTAATCTTTACTTAAAATCACTTAAAATGAAATAAATTGATAAATTTCAAGTTTTCAAATAGTACTATTATGATTTTATTTCAATATATTTCTTACATTTTAATTAAGAATGCTTACTATTTGTATAAATTATAAAATATAATTATAATTGTAAACAAATCAAGAATACTTAATCGAGATTACATTCTAGTTTGTTGTAGTATAAAAGTAGTCAATTTAAACTTATATTTATATTACATATTGTGATGAGATTCCAAAAACTTCTTTTCTAACAGATCTAAAAACATTATTTACGTTTCTTTCCAGATTGTACTGTAGTTGTTTGAATAGGAGCAGCATAAATCTTCTGAGAATACTTATTGATGTAATACAATGCAATAATTGAAAATAAGAAACTGAAATATAAACAATTAATATTTAAATTGTATAAACATGTATATGTTATCGAATTATCTATATAATTACCAAGTTGTTGCTGATACTCTATGAACTGTCCCAGCACAAGTAACGGACAAGGTTAAACAGAATCCAACTAAATTAATTACAAAACAGAATTAAATTTTATAAAACTACGTTTATAATTAAATATTTACCTTCAGGGAATATTTTCACTTGCATTGACTTCCCAAAGAGCATTTGTTCTAGATTTCCACAAGCTGTTATAAGAAACATGAAAAAGATTGAACCAAGATAACCACCAAGGATTGTATGTAACTGCGAAGAATTCAACCAAGGTTTATACATTTGCATGCCAGAAAATATAAGAATAGCGCTAATTAGCGCTAAAACGAAAGATGTCCCACTTGAATATGCTAGAAAACAATTATTTAATATATTTAAGAATCTTATATTACAAAAAATTTGTTGTTTACCCATTTTATATTAATACAGGAAAGAAAACAAACGTCAGCAAACTGTCGTTTAGACAAACCGGCAAGAACCGGCAGCCGGAGAAAAAGTCGCTGTTGTCGAATTTATAAATTTTCATTTATTTAAATTTGTACAAATATTATAAACATTCTTAAGTACAAAACATTACAGATAATTAATAAAATAAGTTAATGATTATATTTAATGCTCAGTTCGAATAACACAAAAAATATGAAATTCAAAACTATTCTAATAACAAATCTTATTTTTTCTTTGATCTAGTATCAATATCAAATCTATCCCATAATCCAAAATCGGCGAATTCAGTTTCAAAAAAGGAATCAGTAGCTTCTTCCATGTTTGGAACATCCTCGAAATACACTGCATCCAAAACGTTAAGACGATTGATTAATCTTGATACTCTCTCCTGTAAAATTCTTAAGTAAAGAACATCAAAGGGCACGAATCTATCTTCTGCCTGTAACAAATCCAGGATATAGAATAGCGTTAGAATGATGTTATCGTGGATTTTTTCCAGCATCACTTCGTATGGCATATTCATTTTGAATTACCCTGAAAATGTTTATGTTAATGTAATATTAATATCTTAATTAGTAATGTTATGTTTCAAAATAATCTTAAATATGTACTTACAATTGAAAATTCGACTAATGCAGGATATTTTAAAATGAGAGTTGGGAGGAAAGTTTTGATTAATTGTCAAAGCCCAGGACACTTAAAACTTTGAACATGGAAATTCAGAATATATTGGAAAGTTTTTAAAATTCAGAATTTGTCAAGTTTCCTTTGCAAATTCGAAATTTATGAAACATTTGAATTAGGTACCGAAGCAATTGTTTTAATAAATAAACTAATAGAATTAGATACAATAAAACAAATGAAAGAAGGATTCTTTGCTGTCAGAATTAGAACTTTTTTGTAGGTCAAATCACAGCACTCTTAGATCTTTTAAAATTTAGATTTTGTCAAGTTACCTTTACAAATTCTGAATTTATTAAACATATGAATTAGGTACCAAAAGAATTGTTTTAATTAATAATCTAATAGAATTGGATACAGAAAAAACAAATAAAGGATTCTATGCTGTCAGAATTAGAAAACATTTTTGCTGCAAGTAAACCACAGATATTTTTCAGAATTTGCTATTTATTAAACATAATTTAGAAAGGAATTGTTGTAATTTAATGATCTATTAGAATTGGATAAAGAAAAAACAAATGAAGGATTCTTTGCTGTCAGAATTAGAAAACATTTTTGCTGATCAAACCACACCACTTTAAGATCTTTTAAAATTCAGAATTTTCTGAGATAACTTAATTTATTATACCTCTGAATAAAAACAATTGTTTTAATTTAATCTAAAAGAATTTAAAAAACAAATAAAACAATTTTAATACAAATAAGAAATATATTTTAAAATTCATATAAAATTTTATACATATTTCAACATATGTAACACAAGAAAACATATAATACTTGGGAGAATTACTTGGTATATTAAAACTGTAGTAATTTCAGATATTTGCATAGCGGATTGAATCCTATAGTTAAAACAAAGGAAGAACACGATTTTTGAGTTTTGCTGCGTTTTTCAACGTGTGTAACATAACAGAAAGTATTATTGTTTAACTAAGAATCCCTAATACACTAAATCAGCCTTTCTAATAATATAAATTTGAATTACTGTGTAATTAAAATGTATTTTAAATACAATATTTCTTTATAAATGTGATTACTACAAAAGTATGTATATCACTGTTTGTTAAATAATTAATTAAATAAGAAATTGATTTAACCCTAACCGAAAGCAATTGTATTAAGTTGGTAAGAGTACGAATGCATTAAATTGAACATTTTTACATAACAACATAAACTTATACGAATGATAAATAAACATAACACATTCATAAAAATTCAATTACATCAGCACTGTCTTTTCTTTGGTACAATAAAACTTATTGTTCAAGTAAGATTTCTGGTAGAAAATGTTCAATTTGCTCTTAATCCCTAGTTTTTTTTACAATGATTTGAATCTTAATATATGTAATTATAAAAAGAATTGATTCCGTTATAATATATACTGGTAATAACAATGTTTGAATTACCGCGATTTTACAATTATTTATTTATAAATTGAGCATCTACAGTAAAAAACAAAAAAATATGATAAATAATTAAGGTACAGCTCATCATAATAGTTTACATATGTATAAAATGCCATTAAAAATTTCTGTAGAAATAGACATATTCAAGCGGACTAGGTAGATGCTTATGACATTTTATGTGCATCAATGAAAAAGTCGAAGATCTTCTTTATCTTTCTTTTGCTTTTCTGTTTGCAGGAGGACGCGTATTGTAAGTTGTACGCGACCCTGTAAAAGATAATACTTAATTATAGTTTTTTAAACATTCTCTCTCATAAACAATTGTCTCTTCGATTTACAATTATCATAATATGTTATTAATGATTAATTCAATATATAATTATTTGTAAGCAAAAAAGAGCAAACAATATGTTGCTTCATCGCTATCATTTCTTGTTTCGATCATAAATTAGTCCTATATATCCCTGACATGACTTAATAACAATATTCGTCGAATATCAAAAACGCATATTAAAATCCTATCGGATCATGGAATAATAAACGACTACATTTATAATTTTGGGATGCAGAATTTTTCTATACTATAAACATCTTAACTAAATCGTTTAACAATCTTTCCGCACGCACTTCACACACAAAATTCTTTCAATGTTCTCAGGCGTGTGATAATTTGTTGATAGCTGATTGATGTATTGTAGTAGTTTTGGTTGGTCTCTCGAGAACTAAACATTTATCAGTTTAATGTTTTCCGTGACTATTAAACTGTTAATAGTTTAGTTGGTTCTCATAATTTTCTAGAAAAAAATTGAAATTATTATTTAACATGTGCATTTGAATTATTTCTGGGTCTGTGTTATGTAAACATGTAAATTTAACATTTTCACAATTAGCAAATGTAAATGTATCATTCATTTTCTAATCAATAAGAAGCAAATTGATAAATTGTAAAAATATCGATAGCCGAGCAAGAAATATCCGTGCTAAATATATATTATTATTATTTGTGTACTTTATATGAAGAAAAAGAAGTGAAACTTCCAAATTACTAAAGTTAGAAATAAATAAATTTAAAATTGCTCATAGTCATTGTAAATATGAAGGAATTTCCGATATTTGCAACTGTTGCATGTAGTTGTCACACGGGTTGCCTAAAGTAAAATCCCCTGAATTGAAATAAAAAATTTCCGACATTTTTAGGCTTTAGTATATTTCCAACATTTTTAGACTTTAGTTTTGGGTATTATTGAAATATAAATTACAAATTTGATTAAAACAATTGAAATTTTTTATTAAAGCTCGGTTCAACAACAAAACAACAACAATATGTTGGTTTTTTTATGTCGTTTTATAAAATTTCAAATTACCCCCCAATATTAAAGAAGTTTCACTTCCAAAAAATATTCCTAAAAACTTTTAAATGCATGCAGAGCAGACAATCACAAATTTAAAATAGTAATAGCATGCTAACGAATTAAAATGTAAAATAAAACCACACCCTGATGCAATAATCAAAAGATTTGTAACATACATTTCAAAGAAAAGAATTTAGGCAAGTACTAAATAACTGTAGGCTTTGGTGTCACACCTGAAGTTGATTCTTCTTGGCCTTCTGCGCACATAACATAAATTTGTTTTAATTGCAAGTTTATTACTACTATGTACTTAGACATTACCACAATCATATTCATCATTCTGCAATTATTGCAATTGAAATTCTAGCCAGTACTATTCTACATTAAATATTATTAGTACAAAATAGTAAATAGAAAATATTTCCTTTCAAATTAACTACCTTAAATTTAAAAATCTCATAATAATTTTGTACGACAATCAATTAATTAATTAATTAACTAAATAACAAGATATAAAATATAAGTTCACTTTAGCTAATTAATGAATCAATTGATCGCATCCCACAATACCTAATAAATCATCCCACTAAACAATTTTCACATGCCGACTGCGTCTAAAAGCTACTTCACCTTTCACAGCTAAATCCACTTTTTTCCTGTCGTCCACAATGAAGCAAGAATTTATCAGGAAAAATAGTCCTCCAAGCACTTCCACAAAACACGTAATTAAAAGAGCGTATTGCAACGCATGAAAATCGACCGTAGGATCGCCACTACTTGTACTTGTTGATGTTGATTCATCGCTCTTTAAAGTAGTTTTTAGTGATTCAGAAATCTATAAAATAAACAACACAATTAATTAATTATTTTCTATATAAAAAAGAAAACAAACAGGTTTGGATGTGATATGTAATAATAAATAAATGTATGTAGGAAATAAATCGTTCGTTTAAATTAGTAGTAAAGTTTTGATAAGAGTAAAATACGTACCACTCCAATTAAGTAAGGGCTTCCGGCATCACCCAAAGCATGCGACACAAGTAATTGAACGCCTTCGGCTGTCGACCTTCTCGTTGGTAGGACCACATACTAAAATCATTGACATAAATTAATCCAACGCTTAGCTGGATAAAATATGAAGTAAGAGAGATAAGGTATTTAGAGTGTACATTTGGTTGCGTGCAATTAAGAAGCAAACGAAACTTTAGTAGCGCATAGCTCCCAATTGTTAGTATCCTTAGAATACGAAATGCATTAAGTTAAGCAACTAGCAATGCTGCAACTAGACACTAATAGATGTTAGTAATTTGACTAGTTAATTGATCTAACTAAGTTTGGTTTACAGTGCTCTTGATAATTCGTGTCGATTTGCCAATAATATTCACAGAATTTGGGCAATAGTCAGAGACAGCAGTTGTGATTCAGAAGTTTCGTTTGTTCGTTGTTGCATCACGCAGTACCCCATGCAAATTCCAGAGTAATTGCATAAAATTTCATAAAACCATTGATCCATGAAAGGATATACAAGTATGACGGTAATAAAATGATTCGTAATAAAGTGATTCTTACCAATAAAATGTCAGTGACTATTGCCCAATTGAGATTGAGCGAGACCTGACCGAGGAAGAGCAGAGTGAAACACAGGTACTGATTATATGTAATAGTGAACATCGCGCCAACAAGAAGCGGAGCCGAGATAAGCAGGCCGGCAGCGCATATGAGCGGATCAGCTTTTGGATATTTGTGACCCAACTTTTGGCTCAATAAGCAACCTGCTAGGAGACCGAGAATCCCAGCTACTATGGTTATCGCTCCGAATATTAATGACAAACTGAAACAAAGAATCAACACACATAGGTAAACAGTAGCCCTTTTTTTGGTTTAGCCGAAATTGAGATGTTAGTATTTTTAATCCAAGAATATTTGTAGTAATACTTTTGGCGCTAGAATAAGGGAAAGCTTGGGAGCGAACGCAAGAGAAATCAGACAACGCATTGCAACTCTACGTGTTTGTTCTTCCTGGTCTTCTTACCAGCAGTATATCTGCGACGATTGACCAAGTGAGATTCAAAGTTGCCATGCCCAGGAATATAAACACGTAACATAATCCTGCACTGTAAGATGCTGTTATCATGGCGAAGAATACCATGGGTGCTGACAGCAATAGTGCCAATCCACATAGTTGTGGATCAATGTAGGGATTCTCTTCGCGATACCTCTGAGCAATGGCACTACCTAATGGTACGCCAATCAAACCAGCCAGCATTGCAATAATGCCAAATTTGAAAGAAACACTACAAAAAATGTTATCAACAATGTTCGATTATTTCTTCTCTGGCAAGTTTCATCTAGTAATATCGCGGAAAAGGGATTTTTTCATTTAAATTATTGCATTATTCTCTATATTGTGTATTTTAAATTCTATTTGTGTTATACTGACCTATCTGGATCTGCTCCATCCCCTGCAACAGCCATTCCTAAATGCAATAATTTTGGACCCCACCATGCTAACGCGCCAGCTACAAAAGCAACGCATGTGAAACCCATTGTAGAAAGAATAAAACTACGACTGAAACAAAACATCCAAATTTGTAATCAAGTCTTTTTCTTCCACTACTATGACACTGTTAATATATCATTTTTGAAAACGCTGTATAGAAACAAAAATTTCTTACTTTCTCGTCAAAGAATCCAAGTCATCTCTAAGCGAACTCGTTTGTAAATGGCCGCTACCTTCACTTTGTCCTCGTTCAGGATCCTTCAAGACAAAAAACAACAACAACACCGCCAAAATACCTAACACTGGAGTAACTCGCAAGGCATACTGCCATTCGCCAATTAACTTGGCAGTTTCGGAACCCACGATGTATCCCAAACCACTGAAATTCATTAAAACATGTCCCAATTTCAAATTCATTTGCAATTGTACTAATTGCTCACCTGCCAACAGGAATAGCGAAGTAAAACATTGCCAGCATTTTGCTTCTATTGTCGCCCACAAACAAATCGCTTATTATAGTGGGAGCAATCGTAGAGTAACTCGCTTCACCTACTCCTACTAGAGCGCGAAATGTTGTGAAAGCAACGAAATTATCCATGAATGAACCTATGAATGTGGTGAGACTCCATAAAAATACGCCAAATGCCATAATTAGCTTTCGGCTATGGCGATCACCCAAATAGCCAAATGCTGGTGCGAATATCATGTAGCTAAGGATGAAGGATGTTTGTAATAGCCCTGCTGGGCCATCTCCAATGTTATAATATTTTTGAACATCTGGCAGGATTCCTGCAAAATGATATGATTGTTAGATTATTTACTGATAATAATACATATTAGATTATTATAATTTTAGTAATATCTGATGAACTAACTTATGATAAAGCATTAAAATTTTGTAAACAGATGTTTGATATAAATCATCAGGTGGTTTTGTCAATGCTACTTGTTAAGTAATCAAATGTTTTGTAATCCTTAGTGAAAAATATAATGATATCTATTTTAATTAAATTAATACACTGTTTTAGATAAGTTTAATTTAATATCTTTAAAAGTTGGTAAAAATAAAATTTTGTCAAAAGCTTATTCTCATTTCGCAATTAGTTTTCAATTTGATATTTCGAAAGCAAGATTTTATCATTGTAATTTTTATTCGAGTACAGTACTTATATAATTTAATTCACTCGAGTAACTTTCATACATAAATAATTCATCCTGTTATCATTATATAAAAAGTACTTGTCTTGAAGGAGAATTGAAATAAATTACATATATCATCCAGTACAACAAACATAGATAAATGTAAATCAAAAGCTTTTCAATTTAAACCTAAATTTTTAACAATTGTATCAAGAGGAATATAGTTATGATTAAGTACATATGTACTTCTATTAAACATTAACAAGTAGCAATGATGTTTGAGTATGTTAGGTCTAGTTCAATTCATCCCTAATTGAATACGCAAGTAACAAAAGTTTATGTAAGGGTCGTGTATATTCTATTTAGCACTTAGGAGGGTAAACATAAAAGGAAATAGACATCGATCAAAACCAGACATCTAATCGGAACCACTAGGGATTATTTCTTATAAATATTGCGCGTTTATATTCAAAGAAATGATTTATTATATTTTGTATGTGGGCTATCAATTTGGAAATATACTTTCGTCATTCGAGTACATATACATATAAGTATTTTTGTTATCACAAAGTAATGCGGAATTATAAATTATTATCAAGTTTTATTACTAAAAATAAATTTTGTTAAGTAAAGTAAGTAAAACCTACAAATTAAAATTCCATATGAATTTGTACAAAAAAAAAACAACAGAATATGTAAGTAGTATTAAAGTTATTTATTTATTACACTTGCACATTCTTATCTACCTATGATAAAGCTGCAAAAATACCTTAAGCAACAATTTATGGCTTTCCTAACAATTAAAATAGTGTTTCATTAACCTGAATATGATAACAAACTAGTTCAGGCCCCCTTAAATCGGAAAAATAAAAATGGCATATTTAAACAGGTTTTTTCACCCGGAAACCAACCCAAACGTGAATCGCGTCAAAAACTTTCCCGGAATAAAATCCCAACTCGCAACTCATCTCATCTGGAAAACCCAATATGCATACAAGTCTCCCCCAACAAAAAGCTGTCGCAACTCGCAAAAACAAGATTTGAATTACATCCAAGGCAAGCAAGCTCGTGGGTAGCATCAAAAACGTGACTGTCGGCAAAAGCAAACAGCTCCCGAAATTGCTTTTAGTAAATTATAATACCCCAAGCGCAATGGCATCATCACCCCATACAACAAGGCGGAAAAACGCCCCAATGTATATAGCTAGAGCACTCTTTGCATGAGACACTGAGCAGATTGCGTGTGCAAACCGCGGCTGGGTTTGTTTTGGACGGGGTATCATTCCAAGCGACCGCTTTCGCCACCGTGCAATTTACAGGGTGATTGCAGCTGGAATCCCAAGTGAAATGTGCTACTTTTCCGGGATATGCTTGTGTTTCCAGTTATGCAACAACTTATTCTCGTTTATGCTCATCCTCAGTGCGTAACTTATATTCATATGTTACAGGGTTGTATGTTGTGGTTACTATAGTAACCAGAAATTAGATCATTTAAATGCATTCATATGCAATATGAAGATATGATGAAAATGGAAAAATCGTGGGTATTTTGTTTTGGCTTCAGCTATTTTTTTTGTTGGGAAATTGTATTGGTTTCGGAGTTTCGGTTTAGTCATATAAAAATATTCAGAATTTCGTTATTTATTGATTGATATGTGAATCAGCTTTTAGTAACTAAAGTAGGCAGCAGAAATTCCATTTAAATCGACAGAATTGATTTTTAAAATTCCTAAAAAGACATTTCAGACATTTTAATACCTAAAATAAGCATTTCAGACATTTGAATGCCTAAAATATGTATTTCAGACATTTAAATGGCTAAAATAGGCATTTCAGACATTTTAATGCTATTTAGGCATTTCAAACATTTTTTTTTAAACATTTTAATGAATGCCTAAAATAGGTATTTCAGACATTTTAATGCCTAAAATAGGTATTTGAAATTTTAATGCTATTTAGGCATTTCAAACATTTTTAAAAACATTTTAATGAATGCCTAAAATAGG
>JASKGN010001564.1:0-52227 GCA_030556245.1 Falagria sp. GC000072 | reverse complement strand
TTTGTTATTAAATTTATTAATATGCAATTTTTTAAAAATTTTAATATTTAGTGAAAAACTTTAAAATATATGAATAATCATATAATTATAAATTTAAAATCAACAAATTTTGTAACAATAGTTTTAGATTTTAATAATCTATCGATATATAATAAATTTTTTAGCATACAAATAAATTTAAAATTAATTTTCCCGATAGATACGCAGCAGCGCAGTTGCTGCGCTGATTTACATGGGCTCTTATGGGAGATTTTTTAATTAATTCAAATTAGTTTTTCTTCTTTCGAAAAAAATTTTTTTTGTATATTCGTATTCTACATATTAAATAGGAGATAAAAACATCTTTGGTTGGTCTTTAGAAGGTTTCAGGTTCACTTACTTATCTAGTAAGTAGAGCATACGACTTGAGTACATTGATGATGTCCGATGAGCTGAACCCCCGCGCGCTCGCTACGATATTTCATGCTTCTTCAATTGTTTTAATTAATAACTTAAAAACTATAATCTGTAAAAATTTCAATCATGCATTAAAAGATAGATTATTAAATTTTGCTTCTTTTTATGTAAAAATTATTCATGATTAATTTTTTTAAATGGTAAATATTGTATAGAAAACCCAAAAACGTGCGAATAATCATATTAACATTAATTTAAAATCTATAATTAATCCGTTCGAATTAATATTTTAATATAAAAAATTAATTTTCCTCTTAAGCGCTCGCCGTCGTTACATGCTTTTTTTTACTGTTTTGTAACTAATTTTTAAAATTTTAATTTCACACTTTGCAACATATATGAATTGATAAATTAGAAAATCGTAATTTTTTTAATATCAAAACTGGAAATTTATTTAATCTTTATATCACTGTTTTAGAGTTATTACATTGTTTTTTTTTTTCAGATTACAAATGTTAATTATAATTTTAATCATAAATTCAAAATAGGCTCTTCAAAAATCGTTTACTACATGTAAATTCCGTCCACTGATTTAAAGCAATTTCACTAGCGCCCATGCTATTGACAATTCTTTGTGAGTTAGCCCCATTGTGCTACAGGCATAGTTTCTCCACCTTTCAAATACAGCACTCCCAAGTCGCCTTATTGGTTTCAAATCAGTTGGCCGAGGCCTCCAGACAATTCTTCGATTAAATATTCGTCGATTGACTAAAAAGGTCTTAATTTTTCTGATCGAAATCATTATCCTGGTAAATTTCCTCATTCTCCTACGACGTCTTCTTATTTGTCTCTTAGTATATTTTCGAGGAACGGGCATTTCAACGGTAGTTTGCTGCGATTGTTGAGGATCATTTAAAGAGACGTTTTCAGCAAATTGACCACGGACGTTTCCCGCAGGTATGTAATGACAAACTATCACAAGCTTGTTTCTGGATCGAGCTACACCTACCCCAATGTATTGCGATGTCTTCCAAACTAGTTGGGTAAAATTAAAGCAGTCATCGTTTTCCAATTGATTCGAAGCTGCCAAAATACTCTTTTGCTGGTACCACTTTCGGACTGGTAGATAACCACTTGGTATACCCGGAGGAAGATTGTCATTGGACATTATAAAAATGTTCTCACCTTGAGCTGGGTATTGGGAATAATATATGTTCTCGGCATTAAGGATGAGTCCTGCACATTGCATGCTATCTCGTGTCAGTTCACGGGAAAACTGAAGAGGTGGTGATCCATGTTTTCTTCGGTAGGTGTTATGGGCTTCTAATACCTCCAATGCAAATTTATATAGATCAACGGATTGGGTTGCACCGGCGGCTTCAGACATGGTGACACGAGTAATTTAAATCGAAAGTCATTCACCAGAAATTATAACGATTTGATGTGTTGCTGTATCTCACAAATATGACAAGATTATTTTGATGTATAGGGCATAGTCTACTGGATGTGAATTTTAGAAATTTGATTTGTTTATGTTTTATTGTTTCTTAGGTGTTTTGATTTTATTATTTATTAAAGTTTGAAATGAGCTGTAAGATAATTTGAGTTAATAACTTGAATAGTAATTTGGTTTTCCATTTTTCATTTCTCGTAATTATATAAAGGCATTTATAATAGAAAATATAGCATAGATTAATTATAAGTCAGTAAAGAATTTGAAAACAGCCCACTTAAAACGTAGTTTTTACTAAGTTATTTTACATCATTAACATTATTTTGATAACGAAACAATATATTATACACTGCAATTGGCAATTGGCTGATATTATTAAAAATATGCAATGACGACATTAAAAAATTGTATAAAACCTAACTTTTTAACACCAATCTGCATTCGCTTGAAGTACAGTAATAGTGCTATTTGCAATATGGTAAGTTTTTTTTGAATGAATTTAATTTAAAATTCTAATTTTTGATAAATTGAAATATTTTAGACTTCTTTATATTTTGGAATATTTTTGGTGCTTACATTTTCCTGTAGTATCCATAGTTCACCTCAAGGAGGAATTAAATTTCCAATCAGTCCTCCCGATTTGTCAGGACAAATAGAAAAAGGCATTGAACAATTCCAGGACGTTGTTAAACCTATTTCAGATAATCCAATTGATTTTTTGGCAAATGTATTTTATAAAGATATTCTTGGTTTCTTCCATTCGCTTAATTTTTTGATCCCTACACCAATACGATGTGTAGCTCTTAAAATACGTGAATTGGCTCACATGACTATTCCGGATAAATACAGAGATGAAAATAGTCTCAACTGCGATAAGTTTTGGGAATCTGTTAGAAATATGTTTAATGGTAATAATTAAAACTCTGATTTATTGTATTTTATTCGGATGGAATATTAATTGCACAATAAAATATTAATTTCAAAAGTAAATTCTTTATTCTGAAAATAAATACAAAACAGTTACTGATATCAATCAATGTTTTAAGTCATATAACACCTCTGTTTCATATGTAAGAGGAATAAATAAATTAAAAATTGAATAATTACCTCAGTTGAATATTTACTACAACAGGTGATTTGTAGCTTTAGCATGTCATTCAAAATGTCGTTTCAGTTGATAAAGCATTACCTATCCACGTTTGGATTTATCACTTCAATATTTGCTTTAGGTCCTGGTAATACAACCTCTCCCAAAAAATATAAATATAAATTCTATGTGTTTCTCTTCGCAATTGTTTTCTTTTCAATTGCTGTATATTCCATACAAGGACGTATTCATTATATTTATTCAAAACTTCGTTTATCTGTTTCAACTTTAGACTTCAGTGTATGGTGTTGTCTCAGTATACTTAATGCCAATTTGTTTGTTAAATTTGGTTTAAGATTCACAAACTCATCAAAATGGTATACCATAATATGGGCATACATGCGACGTGCAAATGTCTCTTCAATTAGATTTATGTTCTTGTTAAATGTTTCTGGAGTAATTGCAAACTTCTCAGTTTACTTTTATGATAATTACGTATGGATTGCAAACGTTGGATTTGTAACCCATCGTTTTTATTTATATCAAGCTTTTCAATTTTTTATTGTATACCTTTTCACTTGTATAGTCACCAATGTGGCAATTGTTTTCCATCAGGAATTGAACAGACTTATTGGAGAAGTTGCCAGTTTGGGAAAGCACTGGCACAATGGGAAAATATTTTACATTTTGTCTGATAACAAGGTAGTTCTGTCGATTTTCAATGGTTACAACGATTTTGCGTTAGCACTTCAGGGATTTAATAAATTATTTGGATGGCCAATGGTGCTGCTCACTACGAATGTCATTTTGGAAATAATCGAAGCGCTTAATTTGGGAATTATTTATTCAGTGCAAAGTTGGAATAAATACATGAGCACAAGTTTTGGAGCGGATTTAATAGTTTTATGTATACTCTGGACTGTACTAATTTTGGTATTTATCTTAGTTAGGTTTAAATTTGTTAGAGTAACCAGACATTTTTAGAGTTTTCTGATTGCTATTTTATGGATATTTCAAAAAGTGAAATTGGCACATGTGGAATTATTAAGAGCTGTAAACAAATTAAGATTGCAATTATCAGAATTACCACCTCATAAAGATATACAACGACTACAACTAAAATTTACAATTTTGAATGATATAATGACCACTAATCCAGTGATATTTAATGCATCTGGATTTTTCACATGTGATTTTCAATTGTTAATCAAAGTTCTAACTTTTGCCATAGCACAAATTGTAACTTTGATTCAAGTAAACAAAGATGATTGAAAAGGTCCTTTTCTAAATGAATAACAAAGTTGAAATAATTCCAAATTAAACCTTGTAGTATACAAAACTCTAATATCAACAAAACACATTTTGACCCACCAGCAGGATTATAAAAGTTTTAATTAAATTTTTTTAAATGAAATATGTACATATTTATATAAAAATTCTTATTTTTTCCTGTACCTAATAAAACAAAAATTACAATGATATCCACACGAACATAATGATCTAAAATAACAAGCTTTTTTACCCTGGATGACACCCCCACACCAGCCTACACCCTGGTAGCACATAGTTGTTAGATTGGTAACGAGGATGGTGGGGGTTAGCCAGGATAACACAGGAGCGCGTAGAGCAAGCGTCCCGGTAGTACTCCACAGACGCAGGACGCCGACGTCGCGTTCCTTTGCCACATTTGTTTCTTCGACGCTCGTTCTTTACTATTCGTGTATGTCAACGAACCATCCACGCGCGTGGTCATTCTGTGCATCGGGACATTCATTTGCTCAAATTATATTAAAGTGAGTAAAAATTTTTATTATATTTTCTAATTGCATGAAAAAATTAATTATAAAATTTTTGTCATATATCAATTAAGAGTTTTAAACTTAGAATTTCTTCAGAAAAAAGAATAAGGCAGGATTAAAAAATAATAACATAAAGCGAAAAATTAGTAAACTTAAATATTGTTTCAAGTAAGTAGAATTTCCACAGTTTCCATGGTAGTTCCAACTAACCTGGATTTTTATACTAATTGCTTTGAAACAAAATTACTCGCTTATTGCTTACGTTGCAAAGTTTGAGTTTAAATTTTAAATTAAAAAGGACTTGTTGAATTTTGAGATTATCAGGAAAATAACTTCAAACAATGCATAAATTTAATTAATATTTTCATGTATTTAAGCAAACAATAGACACAATGAGTTCCACTTATATTAGAAACATTAATGTTAAAGACTCATATTAAATCTTGATGAAACCGTTGGGATTTACACAAACACCACGACGGTGGTAACTACCCTACCGTCATAAAACACCGAAAGCTTTTATTTCGTCTGTAGTACGATGACTTTTGGAGATGAAGTATATATATATATATATAAATAATTGTGATTGCGACGGGAATTGCAATCGCCATTTCTCTGACAGCTAAGAAAGATCCCAAACCTCATGCACTCTCGGTAGAAACGCGTACAACTTTTTGCACTCAATTGCTCCCCAACCATCAGCATTAAAGTCATTTCAGTCTAATTGAATCGCAAGTTAATGGCATCCTATGTTAACTTAGCCCAACGACAGTGACGTGTGCCTTTTTTAATGCTTCATTCAGGATAGAGGATTTCACGAAAAAAAAACCGAAGTCGATTTAAAAACAATAAAAAAAGAAAAAGTTGCGAAAAACATGTCTTGGAGATAGACCGAGATGATTGCAAGATTTGTATTATATTAAGGCTAGCTAAATTTATTGAAGTAAATAAAATTCATGCATGATTGTATATTAAAGAAAAATCTTATTTGATTTTTATTTCTTTGCAATAGAATAATTTATCATTATAAGTTTTAAAATAAATTTTTTGAATAAAAAATTCATGATTAAAGTTGAAGTGCATAGACTGTTTTGAATTTCAAATGATCAGATCCCCATTACAAAATTTTGATTCCTGCATAGCATAAATTACCAAGTAGATTTTCCCTTCGTTTTTGCTTCGTTTCTTGCTTGAAAGAGCGACCCGTTATATATTAAAATTAACGGGTTCAAGGAAAACGTGCGCTTTTTTGTTTGATTATTAAATTACTTATATGGACCCAATTCAACAATGCCAAATCCTATACATATATTTTTTTACTACATTGAGTTTGCTTTCCATTTTTCTTTGATGCCATAGTAAATATTCGTCGGTGGGCGAATAATACATTTTCATATTTTGAGATAAAACCTGAATGGAAAATCAGAAGCAAAGAGCAAGCGACGCGTCCCGACGCTTCGATTTATTGCTTTACCAATTCGACGTCAGCATGCATTGGAGTAAGGTAACAAGAACAAGCCGAAGATCAAAGATAAAAAGGGCATAATAGTGAAGCGAGTAAAATCAAGAATATGAAATGTGAGTAATACATGTTTTTGACAGCGACTAACGGATACTATATGTCATAGCAGTTAGTGGAAATGGACAAAATATGCGTGCGAGGTACATGAGGGTAATGCTTGTAAGTTAGACTTTGGAAGGTACAACCCTCCGTAGGCTCATTTGGTCATTAAAGCTAGGCAATTAACGTGCTGGGCTTAGCACCAGGCTTATATTAATTGGTTGCAATTTGTCTTCTTGTGTGAAATTAACAAAAAGTTAAGTGTTCGTTTTTTGTTATTTTATTGTTAAAAGTAAAACAATACAGAACACAACGAAATGATTATCTGAAATTTTGAATATTCATACCACAGGTTGTAAATCTGTCATGTAAATGTAAATCCTCCAGAAATTGACGATTCGAAACAATCTGACAACTGATGCATTCATGATTCAGCTACTAAATGTATTGAACAAGTTGTAAAATCCACTTGACCAGAGTTGGATCAACATCCTGGAAAAACGGGTCAAACAAACCTAAACAAACCCAACTTACCCTTTTGATGATAAGCCTAGTTGGTTCGTTGCTTTCTGCCAAATATAAATACAGGAACACAAATGTTGACCTACAAATTACATACTCGACTCTTTTCCCAATTCCTGAAACTGTAGATTGGCATGATGCTATCCATCCTGAAATTAAAACGCAAAACATTTTTGTTAGCTAACAGATCTCCACTGAACTAGGCTTTCTACTAAACAATTAGTACAGGACAACAATGCGAATAAAACATGAAGATACACAATTGGATGTGTGGCCAATGATGCCGATGCCAACGTCGACGCTCACCGACGCTGACGTCGAGGATAAACAAAGCCGACCATGAGAACCATTGTTATTCAGTTCGTTCGCGCATTTGAATAAACACGAGCACGAACTTTACTGCATCCCCATGATGAATTCACAATCGCTCGTGTTTCTTTAATTTGCTCGTGTTGCCAGCTACAGAGGACTAGAATTGGAACTGATATAATACCCTTGCTTACTCGTTTGGCTTCTTCTGCCTTTCACTGGTACACGTGGATACAAATACTTTCGTCATCATGAATATTAGATGGATTCAGTAATGCTTGTTTATTTATAATTGAAATTTCCAATTAAATATTCATTTTTAAGAATTTGCAATTTTTCAATAAAAACATGGTAGCTACCGGCCCATCAATCGCCAGTAAATTATTTATCAATAGCAAACACTGGGGACTTTAAAATGAAAGCCTGTCAAAGTCTTGTGAATCGAGAATACACTGTATTAGAGAAAGCACTCAATAATCACAGTTTCTGAACTACAACTGGATGCCACTGCTAAACGAAAGTTTGTTGTGAACTCACATTTGGCACCCTTTGGCAAGGAAACGTTTAGTGACAGCTTATTGTGTGACAAGGAATTTGGAACAAACATGTCTGTGGTCTAGTTCTAGTCTACTCTATAGTCAGTGTTCACAATAACAAATCCTACCCCATGTTTCTACTTAGCTCTCTGCAAATTCTCAAAATAATTCATAATGATATTGATTGATTAAAATCCTAATTCAATCAAATTTAACATATTTTCCATCCCTCAGCCGTATCCAATCTGCTAGACTAAGATTAAGATAAAGATCATCATCCACGTCATTTAAATCTATTATTATCTAATAAACATGGTAGTGCCGCCGTCGAGGCGGTGACGATATAGAAGCAGCAATCGATTTCGTCTCTAATGGAACACACGGGAGCATAGCAGAGTGCAAGTTGATTAACGATTGATTAACTGGGGTGGCCAGACGACTATTTACATTTACCGTTCGACATCCGCTGGCCATACCTTGTTGATACTAATTGATGTTTCATGATACTGAAGTGTATTCGCAGATGCAACGAACACATTTATTCGAAATATCATGCGCGGGGCTAGTGGATACACCAACGAAGCGTGTTCGTTGCCAGCGTTACCGGAGCTTGTAACTTCGATCTCTGCTGCTTTTGATGCTTTTGCAACAACAGGGCACTTGCCCACCTAGCCACCCACAATTTCCGTTCTTGCTTTACCTTTACTACCTTTGTGATTGAAGGCTGCGGACGAGGGTCCTTTCATGTCAAGATATTCAATACTTATTGTGGCTGTTTTGATTTTCACTTGTATGTTTGGAAAACTGTTTTTAACTTTTGGCAAATTTCTTACTTTTTTTTTTAAATCTGATTTTTATATTTTTTCTTACAGATTTAATCTGCAAACACCTTGACATCATCTTTTGAAGAGAAACTTCAGGTAAATCCTACGTCACTTCGAGTTTAGTAGGATTCTCCAAGGATTACGCATCTTGACGTCAGAAAAATTGTGGATAATAGTAAGGACTGAGATATAACTCGAGATGCCTGTTGGTGGACGTGTTGCCGGTAAAGTCACCGGAATTATCTCCAATAATTACAATGGTTAGTATAAGAAATACAAAAAATATTTCGAAACTCTTTTTCTAAATTAGATGGAAACATGAACATTATTACAGGACGTTCGTATCAGGGGATAAATGAAGAAATCATCTGGGTGAGCATTGGAATGGGAGTAACTATTGCAGTGCTTATTACATTGGCACTTTGCTACATCATGCGAGAGAAGTGCATCCAACGGCGAGAATACTACATCACAGCATGAGTGGCTCCGCTGTAAATCTGTTGGAGGCAGAGGAGGCGGCTGTACACACATTGTATTTACACATCATTGGAGTCAGGTATTTCTGTAACTCTTCAGTATTGTCGTTCAGGACAATATCATTCGACACACGTAGCGACTTCACAAACGCGCAGAAACGCCACTTACTATTCGGGGAGTGCTTATTTTGGCATTCTGGCCACTCTTCTATGTCAAAGTAGGTCTATATAAATAATGAAATATTAGAAAAGAAAAGACTGTTATATTTATGTGTATTTTATGATCTAGTCGAAAATACGTATTAGGGGGTTTTAGCGGACAAAGAAAAATCTTCATATATAATTTATTTTTGGGAAATATTGAATACCTCCACGCGAAAATGGCACATTTTATTATAGGAATCATGTTGGCGCTAGTGCAATTGCACAAGTTCTGATTTGTAGGATTATCCTGAAATATATATATATATATATATACATACATATAGTGTTAGAACCGTTTAGAAGTGACTCAAATTTAATGTGAATTTTATCCCAGCTCAATTTTTATTTTAGTTTTATTATTAAATCTTTAATTTTGCATTGTTTCATTTTTTATTTCTAAATTTAATTTGACTTCTCATTGTTTCGTTTTATAAAAAATCATTGTATTTATTTGATCAATAAATTCTATCGGGATATAAATTTTGTTTAGACTAAACTGTGTATTAACGACTTTTATTGTTTTTCCTTCAATGTGAACATGGTACATAAATATAATGGTACACAAAATATAAAAATAATCCATTGAGATATAAACGACTTAACGATTTGGAATTGAATATTCACAAATCATGACCAAATAAATGAATGTCTTACCTACTCTAGAATCTAATTATTAAATTTACTGATTCTTAATTTAATTTTGATTATCTACTGCTTTAGTTACTTTACACACAATAATAATACTGGTGTAACTAAATAAAGTCAAATTAAGAAGGACCAAAAATGTACTTTAGACAACTTTCCTATTAAAATTTTAATTAATTCAAAACCTGACTCACTTTCCTCGATTCGGTTACCTGAATACTAAATACTATACACATTTACCATCTAGAGGTCTTATTATAATTCCAGTTAGCCACAAGTTGCAAGAAGCAAATAGCCAGTTCCCTATTCACTTTGCATTGAATTAATTCATTAATTATGAACGAATGCGAATTCTGATGACACCTGACTAAATAACTCACTAACTAACTTGCAATGAGTAAAGTTTTAGACCTTAAAGTTATTTAGGAACTTAACTTTGCACTTTGATTCATTTATTTATTGATTTAGGTATGTATCTAATTTTATTATTTAAAATGCACAAAAACATAATTAGGCATTGAATAAAATGCATAGTATGTCTAATAAATACATACACGTTCTTGATGTAAATACTCGTATTCACACTTATAAATGTTCCAACATTTTAGTTGATATATAATCAAATCCGTCTTGAATTAAAGCTGTGAGAATTTAAATCCCAGTTATTGACGACTTGATTAAAAATATAATTAATATTTTTGAATAATTAATAAAATTCTTTAACTGTTACATATGTGGAGAATTATATTTATATTAAATTATTGTTAATATTATTACTGAATTATCTATGTTGCCAAAATAAATAATATAAAATTCAATTCAATTCCTAAAATTGAAATGATGTAATATTATTGATTGTATTCATTTTGGATTGTGGAAAGTTAAATTAAATTATTCACACAGTTAACAAAGATTAATTATTTTCTTAAACTTTTCATAAAATTGTTTGAGATTTAAAGCAACTCCAAAATCCTTCCGTTGTTTCAATATACAGCTTAAATCAGTGTTTGCGTTATTTCGTCCTGGATATATTATGTTTAAAATAGAACATTTCAGCTGCTGAATGGAAAAGCACTTTCAAGCTTTCATTCTGCAAATCGAGTAAATAAAGAACGGAACAGGGTTCCTTCCGCGGAGGAGGAACCACCACTCAAAAGCACTTCATTGAGCCTGGTTGATTCCATCGTTTCGAGAATGCTTTTAAGCCATATTGGTAACACTTACAAAAAGAAACCATTTTAACTTCTTCTTTTAAATTATCCCAACCATAAAAAACACTGATGGATTTAGATTCCTGTTTTTCAAACTTTAAGATCTCTATTATCCTTTTCATTGTTGGAGAAACAATGCATACACATATAACCGTATCTTAGCATCCGAATTTTATTCCATTCATATGTCATTCAGTAATTATCCAGTTCCCATTTTATTAAAATAAAAATTTATCACAATTTCGAATATCATCCATTTTAAATTCATAAATTTTCAAGTGTTACCATTAAGTAAAAAGCACAAACCATGACAGAAAATAAAAACACGTTTGGTCAAGAACCCAAACAAGAACAGAGTGGAGCTAATTGTATTAACGACATAACCCAGGATTTGGATAACAGAGCTGTGATGCCTGAACCGTGGAGATCGTTTTTTAACGACTTCACCATAATAGCAACAGATTTGCTAGATAGTATCACGGATTCTGCTCCTGAAGGAATGGCTAGAATGGCAAATTTGGATTCAATCAAGAAAGAAGTGAAAGACTCCTTGGATAATCTCGCTGATCAAGTAAAACAAGACCTAATGAATTTATTAAAAGAAGAGGCCCAACTTGGTATCTCCCAAACGGATGCCACGCAGGCGGAGAAAAAATCCCAAGGACAAAGTGAAAAATAAGAATATTCCAGGAATTTTATTTAAAATTTATTAAGAAATATAATTGCGATTCCGCCATTAAAATTACGCAATAGTCACAGCTCAAGCAACAATTTTATTTATGATTTGTAATAAAACATGAGCAAATTTTTAATAAAATCGTTATTACCATCAGATGACAAGTCTTTGTTGAATTTTATTACTTATAGCATTATCATGATATCAAAATACATTTTTATAGCATTATAATATATTTACTCATTTTTACATACTAGATGTATAGAAGATTGATGAAGAGTTTATTCAATATTGGAGATTATTGCGTAAGCTTCATTTCCCAGAACATTATTAATAAATTCGCCGAAACTCCAATATTGCAAAGTGAAATTCAATTTCCTTTGGACCAACGTCGTGCCGGTCGATTATTAATTTATGATAACAGCGATCGGTGGATCCATCAGTTGTCGTCTAGTTGGACACATTTCCAAACATACGTTACTTAATGTAAACATCCATAAAAAAAACTTGGGAACTCACAAAAACAACATCTAAATGCACATCATATAAGTGAAATGTTTGGCAATTGGGTGATGAATGACTTAACAGGAAGCATTCCTTTTCAGAACAGCTGAACTATGTACGTGAATTACTCTTGAGAACCTGAAATGTTGGCGAACTGTATACTGGTATCCTGAAACATTTTATAAACGAAAAGGAAATACCCCAGGGTGCCGTTTCAAAGAAAAAGGAAAACGAACAGGAAGCATATGTATCCTGTATTTAGTATACCTGCTTACTTATTTAGGTTGTGCTTTTTCTTAGTCTTTGTTATTAACAAAATAAAATATTAAGTCCTCCTTTATACGGAATTACAAAGTAATTTAATGCGAGTAAAAAACACACTCAACCCTGGTATTTTATTTAGTTCCACAAATGGAATAAAGTCTATAAAGTATTCTGAGAATTTTGCAACTAACCACGGATTTTGTGAGAGTTGTTGGAGTTTACTTTGAAATTCAACTTCCAACTGGAATATGAAATCCAAAAAAGCATTTGAAACTTTAACAGCTTTTAAAACTTTTAGAAACTTAGAATATTATACACATTTTAACAAAAAGAAAGATCAATTTATATTTTCAATTGGTATTCAACCACATGCAATTTTATTTTGTATTATATATAAATTTCCATAAAAAAATTATTTTAAAAAAGTTACAGAAAGTATTGTACTAATTTCTGAAACAAGAAAACCATTAATTAACACTGGTCCTTTAATAAGTAGTGGCTGGAAGCTTACCATATCCATGTTAACATGTGGATGATCCAAATTCAGAAAGATCCATAACATAATTCGGACAGTTATGCGAATACCAGTAAGTGCAAAGTACAACACAGTGTCTTCAATTATTTGGTAAAAATACAAGACGGTGCTCACTGGGAATTTAACATATCTGACTGGATGCAAAACAAAATAGACAAATCCTAATAACAGGAGTAAAAATATAATCACCAACTGAACAAACATAACTTCAATCTCCACAGAGGTACACATGGATTCTTTTTGAACCATTTTGACAATTAAGGCATTAATTAGTACCGACAATATAAGTGATGTATAGTTTGAAATTTTCGAAGTGGACTAAATTTGTAACCTGTACTTGCCATAGGTTATGAAAATGAAGGGTACCGGAACATGCTGTCAGATAGTAGAGCTTTGTATGCTTTCCTATTTACTTAATTTCAAGGACTTTTACTCCTTGATATTTTTATTTTTTTGGAATTCCCTTACTCGGTATACACTAAATGAAATTGATTTTATTATTTTAAAGAAACCACCATTGAGTTGAATTTTATAAATAAGATATCCAGCAAAGTATGACTACAAATTACAATGTCCATTTTACATGAATTTTAATGGGGAAAGAAGTTGATTTCGCCCATCCACTTTGAGGACTTTGGCTCGATTTGGGGCAATGGCCTAAATAGCCAAATTAAAACATTTCCCACGCCAAAATTTACCAACGACGTCACAAAAAAACCCAAGTGTACATACACTTGACCCACGAACAAAAATCATACACACTTTTAATACAACCGAGACGACCTCCTCTATAGAGAAAATCCAGCATTCCGTATCTAATGAATGCTTCGTTTCAATAGAATTCAATTAAGCCACAACTTCAGCTGGTTCAAGCACAAATTAGGCGAAATGCACGAGATCATAATGAGGCATACGAGCTTACAATTTAATCAGGACGATTGCAAGCATTTCGGCAATCACAACTATTAAATCGAGCGAAAAGAAAAAGGGTAATCTGATATTCCCTTCGCAACCATCTAATGCTTTTCGTCTTTCTTCCTAATGACAAAAACGGGTAAACAAGTCCATCGCTAATGAAGCTTGTCGTTGCGTGATTGATCACTCTTATGTTTGCGAAAAGATTCATCTTGCAGACGCAAACAGCGTCTGTCAAATAGCATCTAGTGGAATTTAACTTATTCATCTTAATCTTTGAATGTAACCTTATGTTTTATTGCTTTGTTTTTTATTATATGTAGCTATTTATTTAATCGACTTTAATTTTTCAAATTTCAAATGTGGAGCTTTAGAACTTAAGTAATTATAACTTTCTGGGAACTTCCATTAGAACTAAAAACTATATTGCAATTTTGTTGTAATTTTGCTAGTTTGTTCAAAATAGGAAAAGTTTCATTTTGTTTTTCTATTTTGTTCATCCCCAATTTTCGTTAACAGTCTATTGGAATCGATTGTTTGTCACTGTCAGAAACAGGTAGTGTAAACCCAAAATGAAAAAGCATGATCATTGAAAACAATGCTATAAATATAAGAAGAAAGTGTGATTAGAACACAAAGTGTCGTTTTCTCGCAGTTTTGAAAAATGCGAACAGTGAATTGTACTTGGTCAGGCGATAGGAATCGTTCTACACCATTTATACGCTCTGAATGTGGAAAACTTAGATAGTTTAAGCTGTGGTTTAATGTAGTACCTAAATCCTTTGGGGAAAATGTAGTCCTTCAGATTATGCTTTTACTTTGTTCATCGACCTGAATAAGAATTTCTCTCTCATTCTATTAACATGATGTGCAAGTCCGTAAACACTAATTTAATTTTGTTCAAGAATTTAATCAACATTTAGTGTTGGAGATTTTTCATGGAAAAATTTCGGTTTCATTTCCAACGTCTTCTAATTACTACTGTCTGTAATTAATTAAATATTGTTTTTCAAGGTTTGTGATTACTCAGTCTGCCAATCTTGTAAACACAATCGATTTAAAAGAGTTTGTTTTTGTTTGTTTGCTCCAACATAATTGATGATAGACTATTTACGGTTGATTTTTTTACAGAGTTAAGGTTGTTAAATCTGATAAAGAAGTGGTGCTTAAATATATATGTAGTCTATAAATTAAATGATGTTGGTTTATTTGTATTTCTTTTAGTTTCTTCTTTTGTTTGGCAAATATTGGTAATTATTTCCAGTTGGTTTCATATAAAATTAGGTATTGTTTAGCTAAGTGTAAATTAAATTGTTGAAATCATCAAATTTAAACAATTGATACTTAAAAATACATAAATAATATATTTCCCAGTTTTTTCTACTGAAACATAATAAAATTTTTATTGTAAAACACAAAAGTATAAAGAGTATTAAAACAGTATTGCAATTGTATTCACATGTGCGTGCAAAATCTAAAAGCATTGTATGCAAATATATTTCGACTATTTAAACCCAATCGATTGCCAAGACAATTATTCACAGTTTGGTTTGTTAAAGTATAACCATCGTAAAACATTAAGATGAGGTTCCTCGCTGTTTTTATCCTATGTGGATCTCTTGCAATTCATCTACAAGCTGTGGAATCAGCCAAGATTGTCAAACGGGAAGTTCAAGAAGAGAGGACTGACTTAAAAAATGATTTGAATGCCGCTGCTGATATGAAGGAAGATGCTGATATGAAGGAAGAAGCTGATATGAAGGAAGAAGCAGATATGAAGGACGAGGCTGATTTAAAGGAAGACGCTGATATGAAGGAAGAAGCTGATATGAAGGAAGAAGCTGATATGAACGCCGAGGCTGATATGAAGGACGATGCTAATACGAAGGACGATGCCAATACGAAGGATGATGCTAACAATATGATGAATTTAAAAGAAGAAAACAATTAGTAATAAAAAGAACTAAAGGGTTGATAAACGGAAGAGTGTAAAAACAGTGAAGAATAACATGCTAGCTGATTAAATGAATATGGAATTTAATTATTTAAATAAATATATTATTACACTAATCAAAAATTTATAAATACATTTTGAGAGCATCATTTTTGTGTTGAATGTGATATAAATAAATATAAATTCAATACAACAAACCTTTTATCATGGAGCCCTTATGTTTTCCCATATTAAATCAAATCAAATTCCCTACAGCAAAATATTTTGCCGGGGCAATATCAACCATCTAAGATTCTTCTCCAGCAATATACACATTCTTGAGTCAAAATAATATTCCATTTTTAATATTCTAGATTTATAGAAAATACTTTCACTTAATTTTTTATATCACTGTTGACGATAACAAATTTTCTTTTGCTCGAATTTTGTATGTGCTAAATATGCAAATCAACGATTTGGAAATGTTATGATCGCTTTCCTTCTTCGCCCTCATTTTAGTACAAGGCTTTCCAAGCTGCCTTTAAGGAGCATAAAAAGCAAGGAATGTACAGCAAAGGACGATAAGAATAGGACGATAAAAGGAGATGTGCGAACGAAAAATATGAAGTGAGCTTTGTGTAAGAGCGTTGAAGTTGAAGCAAATCCACAAGCTTTGTAAACGGGTCACGTAAACGAAAGGACATTCCATTGATATTTATACGCCTGTTCTGCGGTTAGAATTATATTATTATAAATTTCCTGTAGATTAACAAAAGGAAGATGTGTAACACGAGAACGTTGCTCATTAGAATTATAATTTTATGTGACACATTACTTTAAAGCATCTACTTCAGACATTGTTGTTGTCAGAATAAAAATACAACCAATTTCTTTACCAAAATAAAAGACAGAACATAAATGTTATGCCACATTTTGCTGACATTCTATTAACTTTTCATTGTTGCATGCAGCAAGCTAAACATCCCCCATGACAATTCCTGATTCTGATGAAAAGCAAATAGCCCAAGCTTGCACTGCCAGACATATGATAAAGTATATCCTTCTCATCTCTCTTTTGTTTCTTGGTATTTTTGGTCCAGTTTTCACATAAAAGCGAGGATAAAAATAGGATTCAAATAAAATTTGAATCTGAGGATTTATTGTTAGTCCTTTCTTCAGTCTGATAAGAATTTCATAATCAGGCCACGTTTTTACTCGGGTGTTTAAACATGATATCTATTCTTATGCATATGACAAGCACGAAATTTAATTAGCATTAAATTAATCTACGAATGCATGAATATTACATCTAAACAATGACTGCATTGTGCGATCTAATTACAAAAGCAATTATATTAACCAAGCTAAACAAGAAGCAAAAGATAAGATGAGATATTTTCTCATTTTTATATGTAAATCAGATTAAAGAAAATATGTCATACTTCCATTAGCTTAGACTAGCACCTTTTGGAGCAGGATATCCAATTAAATTTAATAAGGTCTTAATATTAATATAAAACGAATATTTAAGTGTGATAAACGACGCAGTCTAAAATGGTACGTAATTAATTAAATTTATATTTCCATTCTGTCAGCAAATTATTTGTTATTGGATATTTCGAGGGAGACCAAACTGAAATATGATGAAGTTTAAAATAAAGTTGATCTGGAGATTGAGATATCGTCACCCTGATGGTAAAGAACCACCGTCGACATCGGATATTGATTGAGTAAGCAATTACGAATAATTTTCCAGTTCGCAAGGTTTCAACGGTTTCGTATTACGATTGCACAACTTGATAGGACTCGTTATTCCATGTCGCTCTATCTAAATTCTAAATTTCCAATAATATAGCCAACGTAGCCAATTTTGCAACGACTCTATCAGCTATTATGATAGTCTAAATTAAATTAAATTCGCCATCTTAATATTCAAATGAAAACTATTCCAGAATTCAATTTCGTCCGTTTGCAATTTTATTCTTGATACTTAT
This sequence comes from Falagria sp. GC000072, assembly GCA_030556245.1. Taxonomy (NCBI): domain Eukaryota; kingdom Metazoa; phylum Arthropoda; class Insecta; order Coleoptera; family Staphylinidae; genus Falagria; species Falagria sp. GC000072. The sequence continues at coordinate 34,383 of JASKGN010001564.1, read as the reverse complement.
GCGGTATCCGTGGCATCTTCGGTAGTTTAATTTTGTTTGAATAGAATTTTTTGATTTGCATAACAATTAGTTGTCTTAACCGACAAGTGCAATGAAGAAAACGCGAATGTAATAACTAATTGAATATTTCAAAAAGTTTGCAACGAATTGAAGCTTTCAGTAAGTTTCCAAAGTTAAATGTGATTTGCTCGTTTAATGAAATTATTCAGCTTCGCTGAAGATGTTGGAAGACGACAATCTCTGATTGTCGCTTTCTTAAACAAGATTCGCGTTTTAAACCCATTGCCTCCAGCTGTATAATATCCTGACATCAGACAGATAACGAACGCACGAAAATGATTTGCAAACTTAGATGTAACAGCAGGGATGCACTCACATCTACATAAAACATCTAATGCCTATAAAACATTCTAGACGCCATAAAACACAACTTGCGGAATGTTAAACGTAAAAATTACAGTTTGTAGTTTTGATATCGTAAATTTTGCTAGTGTCTGGAAACCTCAAATTTACGATCGCAATTAAATGAGAGCGGTGCTCTAAAATCGTCATAAAATATCGAGTGGACTATTTGTGGGAAGAGTGATAACGTATTTTCATCCAACACACTATAAACTTCAATCAATGTTTATTCGCATACATTGCATTCATTTGTTTAGTTGACCTAGCTTAATATAAATCTAAATGTGACAAATATGATACTTTTTAGTTGAAAATTTGCACTATCAATTTGAATGCTTAGTAAATAGCAATAAATAGATGATTCTTGTTCCTGATGGCAAGTTTTATGCGAATAGACGATTCTCAGCTGGCGTATCCTCACTATAAAGATTGTAAATCAAACGAGCGACAGCACAATCCTGCACAGCCATTCCTGAAATAAAGAGCAATCAATAACGCATTAATTAATTAATTTATAAGAGCAGTTAATATTACATTAAACATAAATTATACAAAATTATGATAACTGTTACATGTATTAATTTATAAATGGTATTGCAATTCCTAAATGAATTTTGATTAAACATCCAGTATTATAATTACAAGTAGTTAATAGCTTTGCGTACTGTAGGTTTCCGAATAAGCCACTGAAGCAGAAGGGCTTAATGTTCATTGTCGTTAGTAATGCCTCAACAATGTTCACAACGCAATCTGATAATAACTTTGCATCTAGATAGTCCTGAACATTCAAAATTTAAATCCTACCATTTCTCATTCACTACTTATGAAACAAGCATAAATTTTAAAATAATTTGCTATGCTAACTAAGAAATATCAAAATTCATATTATTACTTCTTTAAATTCTTAAGGTAATAAAATAGCTAATACTACTGTCTACTAACCCAAACTCTGAAAAATTGTAACACGATAATCCCTTTTAACATCAATATGACCAGCAAGGACACCTCCAATTTCTCCAATAAATTTAATTCCATTGTTTGTCAACCGAGCTAGTTCTACATTAGCACCTTCCCAATGATCTATATATGTTGCAGCTTCTTTATAAAGGTCATATGCAATTTCATGAACTTCACCTCCTGTTACTCCAACAGCTACAAGAAAAAAATCTGTAATAAAATAGAAATAATGGGTACCAATAAAATAAAGACCATTTATATGAGCACCAGATTTCACCATCTCAGGATATACCAAGGGTTGAGTTGCAGAAGTGGTTGTTATTATAACATCAGCACCGAGACAACAATCTTCTATACTTTGGCATACCTGGAAAATATCAACACAGAAGTTTTTATTGAGTTCTTCAGCCAATCGTGTGGATCTTCCAATTGAACGATTCCAAATCTTCACCTGTTGAACAAAATACATTGTTAAAGTTTAATTTTATGTTATTAGAAATTAACAATTAAAAACTTACTCTATCAAACTTGAAAAATCTATAGAATGCTATTGCATGAATGCGCCCTTGCACACCAGCACCCAAAATTGCACAAATCTTAAATTTGGTTGCAAGTTGCTGAGTTGCTACAACAGAAGCTGCTGCAGTTCGCCATGCAGTAATTTCAGTGCCGGCGATAATCTGAAAAGATTAAAGTAAGTTAAATGCAAGGTATGTTAAGATCCATTTGATCTTGCAAGTGTGCTCTTTTAAAATGGCGACCAGCACTTGCAAAATCGGAAAGCAGAATGCACTCACTGACACATGCAAACAAATCTACATGTATATAAAAAACAACTTACTCCAATTAATTTTCCAGTTTCATCATCAAATAAACAAATGTTAGCCGCAACATTTGGAAGATTGAGGTGCTCGTTATTACCGGTAGTGACCAATTTACATGCCAAGGCACCAAATTCTTGATGATTAAGATATCCTGGCATTGTGTACAAAACAGCCTTGTTGGGAATGGAAGTAACAGTACGTGCACTCTGAATAGTTTTCTTTAGATAATGATACTTCATGGCTTCTTGTACAGCATCTCGAGTTTTTTTCCATTCCAGAAGATTACGAACCTTCGCTTCGTCAATGTATAAAATGGAATCGGAAGACATTGCCCTGGAAGGTCTCAGAAACAAAACAGAATTAGAAAATATCAACCTTGAAAACTTAAACATTCAACACGTTTGGAGTATAATATTGATTGTTAACGGTTAGTCTAGATAAGACTAATCACAAAACAAACCAATGCTGTCAACTTATATTAAACGCGATAGAAACGGAATATTATTAAGTTATGTAAGTCTAGTTACTATGACCTCATTTTTAAATCAGCTGTTAATTTCAACTTGTGTGTTATTAATTATTACCTATTGTTTCTTAAAACGAATCAAAAACAAATATCTTAAAATAAAATGTTATTTGTTATTTATATTGTAAACAACAATCTAATTTCAATAATTACAATGCTATAATTTAGACAGATATGAAATATACAGTAAGACACAGAGATTTATATGTCATCAAAGACATTATCTTGGAGGACACGTGATTGTTGTGGTTTATCTTCCAAAGTTGAAGATCCTCTTGTCACTGGTTCATATTTAGCAGACTTTTGAAGACGTGGATTGACATCCATGTGAACATGCGTGTTGGATTTCTTATCAATGTCAGCAATAATATCCAAGACAATAGTATTAATCAGTCTTAAAAGCTTATCCCAGCATTGCAAAAAAAGACCGAGATGTCTATGTCCTGCCAATTGCTTATGCAACATTTTTAAATAACTCATTCGGAAATCCTACAACAAATCAAAATATATTAATAAAAGAAATACTCAAATTAAATAGGTTTTTACTTACATCAAATGCTTTTGGATTGATGTGACGAGGTTGATGATTAATAGCCACTTCTCGCATATAACTCGCAATACTTGTTAATGTTTCCAAATTTGATACAATCCGCGAAAATTCACGCATGACCTTGAGTCCAAGGATTTCTGCAAGATCAGGATTTCCGCGATATTTTATGGGAAAGTGCACAAGATGTTCTGGATGCTCCTCAAGAAATCTAGAAAATTTGTACAAAACATTATCTTAATTGAGTATTGTAACTCGTGTTTAAATGCAATCTTCTTACATGATAATAACCATTTGGCCACAAATGCTCAATTTTCGACGTAATGCTAACCAACTCTCCATTACAATTTTTTTCTCTAATGGAGATAAACCCATTGCTTCGTATTTCAAAGTATTTCCCATTTGGAATTTTTTTGTACTAATAAGACAAAAGGAAAGAAATTTGGTAAACCAAGTAAATGAAACAGAACAAACACGTAATAGTCAATGCAATGCCAAAATTGCATCAGTACATTAATATTATAAACAAAAAATCAATCCTTAGATATGTAACTAAGGATATTTATTTGTTTATCTAAATTTTTGTTTATTTAATGCTTAGATGAAACAGTTGAAATTTACACAATGGGAAAACAATGCATGGATAATATTCCTTAAAACGATTACAGGATGGCCTTGCTGGATGCAGGATTGCAATTGCCAAGTTTTCTTTTGGAGCATCGCCAAGCGACACAAGTTCGCCAGTTCATCCTGAGAGGCGCCGTTTTCTTTCATTGGGCTTTTTGATATTTGTCGGATGTTGATCTCTTCGCAGTTTATCTAAATCGGACTATGAAAAAGTTTGCCAACAGGAAACGAAAGATTTATTCTTATTTATTATTCATATTGATTTGTTGTATAAATTATTATTTGCTTCACCGAATGTATTTATGATGTATTAAATAAATTAAAAGATTTAATAAATTTTAAATATACATAATCGGTAGTGAAAGAAATTTAATGGTTTATAGCAACTAAGCATATAAATTTACGATTTAACAATGTTAGAACAAGTACCTCGTTGATAAATCTTTTATCAAAAGTCTCCTTGAATGATATGAATCAATCCAGAGAGGGGTTACTTCTTCAGGCTATAAATTCGCATGTCAAAGCGAAATGCTCTCATATTAGTCTGTCGCCTGCCTGCAAAAGTTATTGGTAAGTTTGGATATTTTTATCTTTCAATAAAATCAGTGAAACCACATGGTTTAATTTCTGCTAAATTCAGCAAATGGAACGTGTTCTTTGTTAGTTTCAATACGAATACGCCATTCAAGTAATAATTAAATCATTTTAAAGGCCTATGTATTTAAATAGTATGTGTTATTCGCTCATTTAGGCTGAACTTCTACACGTGAATTAAACTAAATAATAATCAAAATGCCATGCGGTGGATGCAAACCTACAAAGAAGAATACGACGGCGAAGAAGACTACTGTGAAGAAAAAGGCAGCCCCAAAAAAGAAGACGATTCAGCCAAGAAGACGAGCCTGTTATGATGATAGTTCATCCTATGATTCCTCTTCAGATTGCAGTTCCTATTCAAGCAGTTCGGAAGAGGAATATTACAAAAGAAGACGTGGCAGGCCCTCGTGTCGTTGTTGACATATTTTTATTTTATTCATTAATCCACTGCTTTATTTTACCAATTTTGAGACAAGTACCTTATGATAATATTATTAATTTATAAAATTCATTTTAAATGTGATAAAAAAAAATTTGCATGTTTTACATATATATGTTTTTGATAAAAAAATAAATGAGCACATGAAATCAATCTTGATATATTAATTAACATTAATTGAAGCCTTAATGTTCTATTTCAGGAGGTAAATTAATGGCTATTAATTCATACAACAGTTCCATAGAAAGTAAGTAGTTTATTCGCAAAACATTATAATTAAATACATACTACTAACGACTGTAAACAAATTTATATAATATAAAACCAATTCATATCAAACAAATAAAGTATAGTTTAATTCGTAAAATTTTCAAGACTCTTCAGTAGTGGAGGTATTACTTGTATATTTCAATGCCAATTGCTTTTCTTTAGGCTCTGATCCACTAACAAGTTTTACATACATCATTCTTGTTTGTTGATTAAGTATTATAAATAATAAGAAAACAAAAAAGCCTTGCAATGTAGTAGTTATACAAAATATATAAACTAATGCTATATGCAAAAATCCCAAATAGCCAAATATCCAACTAATACCTAATTGAAAAAATAACAACAATAACAAACGGAATTTTAGTAGTGTCTGATTTTTTTTAGCAGTGCTACGCACATTCGAGTTTGCAAACAGATTCCGAACAATCAAGAAAAACACACATAAATTAGCTCCAACAATAATTAAAATCGGTAATAAAATCCCTAAATATAAAGCCTCTGCACTAGGATAACAAAGGCTTGTAACGGAATTCACATAGCTATTTGAATAAACAGCGCTAATTGGTATTACAATTAGGAGAGGAGCTCCCCAACCAACTAAACACGATTTTAAAATTAAATTTGTTGTTATATCCCCAAAAATTTCCACGTAACGTTTATAATGTAAATAAGATATTACTAATACCCAAAAGAATTGTGCGAGAACAATGTAATGCAAGAGAACACCGTTCCAGAAACACCAATTAATGTCACAAATTGAATTTTCCTTTGCACGCCCAGATGAATATAATAATATAATTTCCAATAATGTTGCAACTGCATAATTTGTTAATATAATATTCCCCTTGTTTGTACGCCATTGTTTAAAAATAATTGCTGTTACCAGAATTCCTAACAAACCTAAACTCGAAAATATACATCCCGTCAATGTAATTATATTTAACGCTGTTTCATGTTTCCTATTATCATCTTCCGAATTTGTAATTAACATCCCAAAATGAGTGACATGGTAGTACTCACAAATTTCAACTCCCGCACAAAAGGTTGCAGAAGTCTCGCGTTTCCAAGATCCTTTTATTTGACTTCCATATAGCCAATATGCACAACTTTTGCCAGAGATATAATGCTCATTAACTTTGTAAATAACTTTAATGGGTGTTTTGAAACTTTTTTGAAATTCAGGTATTAAAACACTGAAAACTATACCTAGGTTTTTTTCATTTCCAACAGTATTAGTCTCAACAAATAATAAATCTTTTAAGAAAACTGTAACTACTACAACAGCATTAGATAAATCTGAGAGGATTTGTTCACGAAGTGTTTGCGGAATATAAACACCTCCAAGAAATCCTTCAGTTTCTATTATTGATTTCAAGCTAGAATTTATATAAATTTCTTCTACTCGTATCCTTGTTTTTGTATCTGAATAAAGGGCTAGACCAAGAATGTTAGTAGCACTTAGTTTAAATGTTGAAACAATTATATTTTCTTTGATAAGAAGGTCATGGATTTTGTACTTAGATTCATTGATCGTACAGGTATCTAATGCATCGATAATTTTATCTGTTGCGTTTCCTTCTGCTTGTGCCGTTCGGAAAATTGTAACTGGGCCACCTCCTAAGAAACCATCGATTATATTTATATTCTGTTCTAATGAACGACGTGCTAATGAAAAATTATTTGAGAATCCTATTATATCTTGTGGCGTTAGCAAATTACTCTGAAACATATTTAAACTATGTTACTGTAGCACAAAATTAATTAAAGTATTATTACCTGTGTTTTTTCAAGTAAAGATAAAGTGGTAGTAGTAGGTGTGGTGGTTGTAGGTTTGGGTGGTGCATGTATGAGCGGTGGTGGACGTTTGGGGGGTGGTGTACCCCTATTTACAGGTGGTCCCTATGAACAAATAAAATATTAGAATATAGAAGTATGTAAATAAATAAATTTTGGGTTTTCGGCTTACATATCGTCCTTGGGTATGGACTAAACCAGGTATATGTAAAATACATATTATTAAACTAATAACGACAAACGTTTTCATCTTAACTTCTAAAAATTGAATGAATAAATATCAGTCCCTGACATAATTGAGGTGTGTGACTAAATCTCATATTATAAAATCCCGATATCTTATCTATATTATTGTAAAAATATATGTATATTAATGTATTGCCTTTTACCTTTCGGTGTCGGCTTAGTCTAAATATAAATATTTCGTTAAATAAATATTAAATAATTGGAGGAAGAGCAGGAAATTTATTATTTACTGAACTAATACGATATATATGTATGCACATCCTAAGTATATACACTTTAAATATATTATGTACATATTTATACAATGCACATTTCTAGTTTTCTGAAATAATAACAATTCAAATAGATTAAAGCCGCCCATTAACTTATTCCTAATTGTCATGTCAATGTGAAAATTAAGCATTAGGAAACATTGGAAATTGTCTTATGATGATGTACTATGCTCCTTAACTGTAAATAAATCCATCTTCATGCTTGGGCATGACTTGCATTTCGTTTTCAGTTCGCCATTTCAGTTGAGTTTCAGCCTTCAGCAGACTATTTTGAACCTTTGTGGAGTGCACATCTCGGCGCATCTTCGTCTTATTTAGAATAGTGAGTTGTTGGCCCTCAAAGACTACAACACTACCCGCACTGTAAGTACATTACAGATACATTTTAAATTAAGTCATATTAAGTTTTACTAAGTGACATCAGTACTGCAGACAACAAACTATTCGTTTGTATCCAAGAATATTGAAGATCTGAACCATCATTAAAATTTTAATAATACCCTCATTCAATTATCAGATGAATAGTGTTTCATTAAATGCCCTTTTTTTCTTCAGTGGTCAATATTATATATTTAGATGTGAACTATTATCATGTACAATTTAAGGAAACACTTATCAATGTGACACAAGCGCTTTGTGTATTTTTGCATATAAATACAAAAGTTATCTGGGAACTTAAATCAGTTAATTACAGCAATTCTCAAGCAAACCTTGGACAGGGTCGAAGTTCATATAAGATATAAGCCATAACATCGTCACAGTTATCACAGTTTGTAGTAGTGATTCTTGGAAGTTGGTGCCCAAGAGAGGCGAAAAGTACTCGCTGCGGGAGTAATTAACAATGATATCTATATGGGGTGCGTTTGTAATTTTGTTGGCAGTTCATCAACTTGGGGCAGTGCCTGCAATCAATAAACCTGTAACGTAAGTATCGAATTCAAAATCTTTCTTTGTTTGCGAATTGAATCTTACTAAACAATGGGACTAATGCCAATCATATGCTAAAAGCTTAATAATAACAAATGACTTTTACATGGTAACTCCCTTACTAATTTCTAAGAAAAGACAATTTCCATTTTAGTGCACTGGTCCACACATGTGCTGTTAACATCTGTGTTTATCTTAGAGTTTCTCAACGCATAATGTTTTGAGACTGATTAACATCCTACACTTTTATTGTCCTAGGGTAGTAAATATAAGTAAATATTTATATTGCACACGATTAACGTAAACAATTTCATTTCCTTTGCTTTCTTGGAAAAGTCAAATGAATTACAGTGCAATGCAGCAAAATTGAAAAGACACTTACCTAGAGCTTTAAATGCTTTTGCTCCAGATTCGATTTATGTGTATGCCATACACTTCAAGCATTCGTTAAAGTTATAAATAACTAATGTACTAATAGTTCGTTTACCCCAAAAATAATTCAAACCACTTTGAGATAAATGCTTTTACTCATATTACCATTTCCATTTACGTGTGGTGAAATAAAGTCAAGATTTATCGAATTTAGTACAGATGGATCATTTCATAAATCATAAAAATAGAAGTTTATACAAGCATAGGATATAAATAAATGCCTAATTCCTTTTGTTTTGTTAATATAGAAATGAAGACATTCGAGATGCTATATTATCTATTGTGCATTTAACACGCGGACTTGAAACCAAAATTGACAGACATGAATTCCGCGAAAAAGTATTGGGGTCGGAACTTAAGAAAAGTTTTGTCGCATTAGAAAAACGCTTGAAAGCTCTGGAGGCTGTAAAAGGAATAACCCAAAGACTGGATGAACGCGTTGCTAATGTAGAAACTATTTTAATGAACAAGGAAGAACGGGAACGTGTACAATTACAAAGTACATTTGATATTGTAACAGAGCTGAAGAAACAGATTCCTGATGAAGTTAATTTTCAGAAGAACATTCAAGGTAATAAAAAACTTACATTATTAAAAATTATTAAGTGCATATATTAAAACATTAATTTTTCAGAACAATTGAATAACATAACAAAATCTGCGGGACGCATTGAAGGCAATTTCGAAAAACTTGCCAAAGATAATGATTCTCTTAAGAAAACTAATGCGGCATCTATAGAGAATATTGAAAGGACTAAAAAGCAACTGACCAGTAGTGAAATGTTATTGCAACAATATGAACATAAACTGTCTGAATTTACTGATAAAATTCATACTGAAATTGTTCCTATTGATTATAAAGATAACAACAACGTAAACAAAGGTAAAAATTCAATTTTCACACAAAATATTTAATAAAATCCTAACAAATATTTGTTCCCAGGTTTAGAAGAAAACAAAAATTTATTAAATAAAGTATTAAATGACGTGACTACATTATCCCGAAAAGTTGATAACATAGTCAATAAAAGTGATCTCAATCTTTTCCGAAACTTAACAATGTCGAATTTTGATGAGCTGCAGAATTTAGTAGCATATCAAAGTGAACAAAATGTCGAAACATCAAACAAGCATTTTAAAGAGTTAGTAGAAGAATTAGATAAACGACATAACGATATGCTCAGATCAATTAACGAAATGAGCGAAGTGAGTGAAAATCTCACATCTAGTGTAGCTAATGGCTACGAAGATCTTAAAACTGATGTCAGTGCCTTACCAAAAATTGAAGAAATCCTCCTTCAAACTGCACAAGGACTATTAGATACCAAACGTCGTGTCGAATATGGCGTCCATGAAATTAAACTTGAAGTCGGCCATTTGATCAAAGAACATGGTGATAAGATGAATACAACTTTACATGAACGATTCGATACTTTCGAATTAAATATCTTGGATGGTGAAACTGGAGCCTTGGCTAATCTCACATCTAAAATTGGAAAAGACATTGATCAAGTTTGGAGGCAGATTGGAATTATGCATCAACAAATGAGTGCAACTACAGATACTTTAAATAAGTTACAAAATCAAACAGATTCTTATGTTAATGGTTCATTAAATGTTATGGACAATATGAAAAACAAGGTAAGTTCGATATTTATTGTTTTTTTTTCATATTTATAAAAAATAGTAGTACTTCTTAATATATTTTATAGGTTGGTCAAATAACAAGTCGTATGACTGAGGTGGATGAAAATTTGAATTACTTGTTGGGTAGATTGTCCTTGATAACACAAGAATTTAATAATATCAAAGGAGGTCTTGGTAAAGCCTTGGATGAAATGCGATCGAGCTTTATGGCAGTCAAAGATCGTGTGAAAGATGTAGGCATCGTAGACGAAGGTCCTGGACCTCACAACATTTCATCAAGCGAATCTTAAAACTCATGTAAACGTTTAACTGAAAAATAGACCTATATTATATTTGTAGTCGATAGAATATGTAAGTTAAAGTAATTACAACTAAATATAAAATCGAAACAACTCGAAAATTAATGTAAACAGAATTATAATAATTATAATAGTTCAAAATGATATATTGTTATAGTGGAAAACAAATACTTAGTAATTATTTAATATTTATTTATGCAAATTATGCGCCTAGGTACAATATAGATGCGAATTGGGCTGCATTTGGTTTGTTTTGTATTATTTCTTATGTATTTAGTTTTCATTCATTCATTCGCTAGTTATCAAGAAACAGAAAACCATAACAAGTCATCGGTCGAAATATGATTTAATTAGTATGTTTTTTCTTTCCATCTTTGTGATTTTTCTTTTTTTCCTATGGCGCCACATGTATTTCATATTTGCTTTACATAATTATTTAATAATCATCTATTTTCGGTAGTGTGTTTTGTTTGCTCATTTCATATATTTTCCTTTTAATTCTTTTTAGTATATAACCATTTTGTCCTTTTTTGGTACTCAGTACTTACTTTAAACGAATCGGCCTTGTCAAAATTGAATCGTCTACTATTTGCTTCTCACGAAACATTTTATGATGTATCTTATCGCAGGTCGTAAACGAATAATATTGACAACAAGCCAATTATTAATTTAATAATCGACGTGAATTTAAAGAATTTTCAATTATTTAGGTAATTCATAATCGCTTTTAGACATTTGTTTTAAAAATTATCTCATATTCTTAATTGTCATGGCGACATGAAACAACTATTTACAAATTAATTATATACTCATAATAATAACCATAATTTAGTAAATTTTATTCTTTAATTATTCATTATTCTTTGTTTTTTCTTGGTTTCTTTTTTATTTATTATGTGGCAGTGTTTTACAACTGACAAACAACTCACTCGATGCTCGCATGTATTTTATTTTCATTATCATTAAGCTGGCTTGCAGAGATATCTTTATCTATTGGTTTTATTTTCTTATTTGCTTGGACTATACTTGTTATCGGAATATGCTAGTAATAATTTGCTCTTATAACCAAAATAAATAAATAAAGTGGAATAAAAAAGGAACGTGATACAATCTTACATTTGTTAATGTAAATTCGGTAAAATGTAATAATAAAATTGTAGCATTAATCACCAATAAGTTTGTATATGTATACATCAAAATATGATTTCGATTATTTCTCTGCAATGATTTTTACTCAAGGTGGCTTTAAACTCTATTTTGAAATGCTTGAAGTTTTATTAATATTTAATATATTCCTGATATTAAATCCTGATAAGACTTGTGGCATTCTTTCATCTTTATTCCTGAAAATGTTCACATCGGTTGTAATTGAAAAGATTGTATTACTTTCATTTCATTTGTACATTTTGTTTTCATTGCTTATCATTGGTATTATAGTAAATTAATTGTAACGTGATAATAATTCAATGTATAATCAAATATTGAAAATATGTTATAGTATAAGGACTAGTAGCACCAAATCACTTGATTATCTGATATAATAATGAAGCGGTTGGTGTTTTATTTGTTTATTCTTCCTCGTTTGTTATTTCACTGTTTGTTTAGTATAGTGTGTCTGTTAGTATAATAGTTAATCTCCAATTAATTCATTTTAACATTATCATCATCATTGTTAGTATATGTCTTCCTTTTTACAATATTTACAATATCATTTGTTTAAAATTATTTAAATTTGAATTATGTAAATTTCTGCCCAACGCATGTCATCTGAAAGTTCGTCCATTCAAATTATTATTTACTTATTTAACATTTGCAATCACGTCAACTATTTCTTTGCTTTTCTTGTCTGGTCTTTGTTTGTGATTTTACTTTGTAAATTTTAGCGACTCATAAGTAGGGACGGATAGGCGCGCATATTTCATAAACATGTATTTTAATCAGCAAAATTTTCATATCAATCCATCCATCTTCGCCGGCAAAGAGACATCATATTAAGGGAAATCGAATACCAATGATTGTAGCAAGTCATTCATCATTAATCATCGATTCATTGTCATTGATCTTAACCAGCTTTAAGCTTTCGGTTAGATAATGTTGCATTTAACGAGTTTTCTTTTAGTTTAAATGTTATGTTCACAAATGTTTTTATTAAAGATTATTTAATTAGGTAAGTGTCACTCTAATTTAAAGTTAATTACTTAATATAATTGTTTCTGGTTTTTGCTTTGGTTTGAATTGATTATTTTCTTTGGCGAATCTCAAAAACATTACTTTTATCAGATCAGATTACACTATAAAGCGATATTTTGCCAAAATGTCATTAATTCATGTAATTAAGATATTTGTGGGATATTTTTTAAATTTTATTACAAAAATGCATAGGTTGATATTACATGTTCGTATATCATCTCATGCTTGCTATAATTATTTGTATTTATGTGTTTTCAATGTAGCAACAAATCATGAAACGAGTGTGCGTGATCCATTAATAATTTTGATCCGAGACTGACTAATTACGTTTGAAATACATAAATACAAATATTACATACATCCTTGTACTTCTATTTTCATTTTGATCGTTTTGTAGATTTGGAACTTTCACGCAATGAGAATCAATACATTTGGGGACAATATTAATTTTTTTAATTATAAAATCCAAGGTCTGTTAATCAATCCAACACTATCTAAACAAAGCCAATTATTAATTTGAGAGTATGCGTTTCCTCATTTTTCAACATTTTTTTGTTTAGTTTGAAAATTTGCGAAATATTAATTAGTTGTAAACTTGTGTGCTTTAGCATTTGTGTTCTTTTTCATTCTCATTGTGTAATAGTGTTGAATGTTGTGTTCATGCGTTGTTAACAATGGTATGGTATATTAACAAAAAGTAAAAAATACAACTCATTTTCTAATTGCTTCATTTCGACTCGTATATATTGCTAATTCAAATTCTCATTCCTTTCACATTACATTCGATATTTGTGCAGTCATTAATCTATCGACTCTTTCATTGTAATCAATCATAAAAGTTACGATAACTTATAAATAAAACAAATTAAAAATTATCACCATAGAAAATTTCATTATGGCGTTCTTTAAATTTACAAATTATTGAAACAATACAGTGCGTTTCATGAAGAGCATATTTTTCATTTCTTCCCTTCCTATAGCTAAGATTCTTTTAATGATTTCTCTACATGAATCACCCTGCACCAAAAGATGTTAATGTATTTCATTTTTATTTAGAGTGTGTACTCAATAACAATGTGCATCACAGTGATTATTCGGAATTGATAATATCAATTATCTAGTTTAATTATCATCGATTTATTTATATTCATATTAATTATTAAAGCCACATATGCAGTTTATAACATTTTCAAAATGATACTTGTAATCATAATAATTTGGTTTCATTATTATGTGCAATGTTACTCTTGAAATTCATTTTTTGTATTAATAAAAGTGATAATCGCTATAAATCCAAGTACCCTGTGAGTTTATAATTTTGGCATGAAATACTCCATGCGCTATGGCTGACTTCTAACAGAAACAATTGCAATGGAATGTAATTAAATCGTTGTATACAATTATAGGATGGATTTCTGTATTCTTGTGATTTGCCATAAATTTAAAATTTAATTCTTTCATAAATCAGTTGTAACATTAATAAATTCATTATCTTTATTCTATTTATAAACAATGCACTTGAATTTTATTTATTACGTTTTTACTTTTAGTCCTGATTGTTAGTAACATGCACAAAAACGTATGTAACAAATTGTTCATTTTATAAAACTAATCTGGCATTGAATTGAATAAATTTAACATTATTTGCGAAGAACTTTTAAGGAATTGAACTTACCCCGAATTTAATATTCATATATTCCGTGTCTGCATTACTTTTGATTGGAATTTCATTTTGCAGACAAGTAAATAATATTGCAAGATATTTTTGGAATGTATAAAATAATTTGTGTTTTTTGGAATGTACAAGTGGCGTAGTTAGAACGTCTGCAGTTTCTTAAACCAAATCAGGTCCCTCTAGATATTTCAATAAACTAAATTACAATAAATTCAAACATTATTAAAAGTTAAACAAACTTTAATAACATTAACTTGTAACAATGTTGATTTATACCTAAAATTCATTCTTTATAACTTTGCGATGTAGTAACTACGCCACTGGGAATGTAAAAGAAAAATTAATGATATTAAAACAAATAAAATAATTCATAATTCAACGGTTTAAAAACTAAAAAAGTATGAATGAAATAACATGCATGAAAACATCTTGATTAATATTTTGATGATGAAGAAGCTTCCGCAAAATAATAGAAAACGAAAATAATGAAGAAACCAACATGCATGAGAGTTTAATTCAAATTCATATTTAACTAATAACGTTTGATTGCACAATCAATTTGGTAACATGCCCGCATCTAAACGACATAAAATTAGAAAGCGCATTATGTAAGCATGGCAAAGCGGAACAAAATTAAGCGAACGGAAATCTCAATTTGTGTAGTGTATTCATTCGCGTGTGTGATGAAACTAGCACTATCGTTGTCCCCCTCGTTTCTATTAAAGAATATGATCCGAAAATAGGCGTGAGGAGGATTATTTGTATTTGTTTCTGCTATATAATAGATTTAAGAGGAGGCAGGAAGACAGACCGAGCCAGTCCACACAAGTATTTTCATTTGTCACTCTTCACTAAACGCTTGGCTGTTTTGCTTTTTCATGTTTACATATTATTCCATTACTACTCGTAGTTTTAATATATACAACCCGTAACCCGTAGTATTTTAATCTCATTATCATTAATTAACTTATGAAGTATGCATATTATTTACAAGAAACAAATAAATAATTGGGCAAAATGCATAGTGTCCATTCGGTGCAGAAAACTAGTCAAATGTCCGCGAATGTTTGTTTGCAACGAGTGTAGTAGTAATAATAATAGAATAATAATGATAAAAATAAAGAAAGCGTTTGATTCGATATAGGCCTAAAGTAAGTAGTAAATTGCATTTTCAATTAGGTAAATTTGAATTTTATCTCGTTCAAGTAAGTCGTTTAACATTTGGAGTGAGTTTTCTATTCACAAGTGATGAAGTTTTCATGTATAACATTTTTGAATAACAAACCACACCGCATATTATTTTATAATCCTTTGATCAGATATTATTATTCCTTGAAAGAACACGGAACTATGAATAATAAATGAATTCAATTACCATGTACTAATAATTCAATATTAAAATTAATAGATGCACAGACGTTATGTACATATTGTCATTAGATTTTTTAAGTCCATTTCTTTAATAAATGCGTTCACGGTTCTATGTATTAAATATTTTTTAGTTTCATCCGAATATCGAATTCACCTTAAAACCAATATAATTTATTTCGCGAGAAATTCGGTAATATTCGTGTTGCAGTTACTTATGTTGCCAATGTGTAATTCATATTTCTTACATGTTATCATCTAAATCCTTATCAGAGAATGGTGGTTAGTTTGATCGTATTTTCGTTTCAATTGGTTGACTTTGTTTTGTTTTATAGATTTGTTTGCTTGCATTATTTTTATTATTTATTACCTTATAACGACAAATTTGCTTCATGACTTTCATGCCGATACGTTTACGAGCTCGGCCGGCAAACATCATTTGTCAAATTGTTTTAATCCAATTATAATTCCCTTATAATTAACATTATAATATTTATAATTTTTGTATTTGTTATTCATTTGTGTGTGTGACACTAGTACCACTATACATACAGTTCAAGTTTAGACTCGAGGCCATCCCCATGCACCTAAGCTTTCAATGCTTAGATAGGGAATGCCCCGAGTTCCTTCCCTAACTGCTTGTGCTCGCCATCGGACTGACGGGCGATAAAGGCGTGCAGGACGAGTCTCGCAGGCAGCCGTTTAGCGTTATGAGTAGTTTTCTAGAGCCAGCATGGTCTCGGTGTTCGCACAACCATACTCCTTGCCATGTTCCCAGGTTTAGTTTTCCTTCCGTTATTGGAATTGTTAATGAGGAACCCAAGAAGCATGCTTTCACATGTGCAGGCTAAAAATTCATTGCATTATTTTCTTGCTCCTCGTGCATCTTACTTCAATTCATTTTGCATTCTTTGAAATACAAACCATATCATCAGGACCTTCACAAGAATGTCTATAGGCCAAACCTTCTGGCACGATTTTATTCAGCATCATCTCCATGTCATCTCGAACATCAGGATCCCAACTTTCATTCAATGCCAGACTAGCAGAAGTGTGTAATACTAAAAGAAGTCGAGACATGAGAAATATGATAGAGCAATCAATTGCCATGTTATTGCTATTGATTTTATAATCATGTTTTGGTTGTTTTGTTATTCTAAGATTATTAAGCAAAGGGGAAATTTGTTATTGCAGTGTGGGTAGGAGTGAGGCAGGTGCATGGAGTAAAGAAACAGTGCCAACATGCATTTGCAATAGGAGCTGAGCAGAGCTGATTTAAAGGCTGTGATGCGGCCTCATAGCATTCAGATCAACGTAATCACGGCGTGTCCTGATTGCCCTGCCGCCGACCACTGCATGAGTCCAGTTTGCGGTGTGTCAAAGCATATTTACGCTAGTAGGCTAAGTGGGTGTAGGTGGTTGTTAATAATATCGTATCCTAGGCCGTCTGCATACGTATAGGTACGTCATGTATATACAGGGTGTCGGACATGGCATTAATGAAACACGAGCGAGCGCACTTGGTCGCAACGACCTACACGAGTCCTGGCATGCAGCAAGGATGGAATGCAAAGCAGGAATGCATTTGGAGCGACAGCTGGAACTGCCCCACTGATATGCAGCAAGCACAAATCGAGGGAACAGCAAGAAACCACAATAAATGTCATACTTTGAACGTGACACAATCCCATTGCGAACTGTGACAATTCGGGTATTTGCCTTAGTATTTCTTCGGTAACTAGATGCACTCCTCTATGCTGCGGCCTCAGGTTGATTTTCTTTTGAAACCACGCCGAATTCGTCTGTAGAATTTTGGCCGAAGAAGCCATATTTGATTTACTATCACTGTTGTTCGTCGCCAGCTTGATTGTTTTTCCGTTTCGCAACGGCACCCAGTCACACACGAAAAGCAAGACGTACGCAAATACGCGCGTGCACACCCGATGATCTTATGTTATCAACCGCCAGACTTCGTACTCGACGACGGATTCATTATCATGAGCAAAACATTGCGATTGTGCCTATGTGCTTTACGGTTTTATTAGTGTACTGTCTATGCGCGAGCGAAATGAAAGGTTACAACACAGGCAACACAGGCTACAACACAGTCACTTGCCGCAGTATACGACCGGTCGCATCTAAAAAATGCGTCGTTGCCACTATCACTTCGCCGCACTATCAGTACCTTTTGGACATCCTTGATAAGGACCAATAAGGACCGAAGTCGTCCTCCACAAGGACTCTACATCTACAGAAGCTTTGCTACTTCAAAATCTACTTTGTAATCGACCACTTGTGCTCTTATTCACTACTGAATTGTTTTACTTATTCGTATTATTTAATGATATTGATAAGTTTGGCATCCCAGTTGTATCAGCGCTACTAGTTGACGAATGCGCACGAAGGGCGCGGACTTCTCCTGGCGCTAACTTGAAAATTTAATTTAAATTTACTATTATTTTACTTAAAATAATTAACTTTTAAATATGCAGCTATAGAATTATTAAATACCTTGTAAGGACACATTTAATTTCCTACTAGTCATACCTAGATGTTTATAAATTCAACTTGCTTGCTAATCGCTAAAGAATGTTGTGCGATAATTTTAATTGAATATCAAAGAAGATAACCGATGTACAACAATTTCTAAATTCATGCTTGTAAATAATTTCTTACAATATATATAAATTGGATTTTGTAGGTGAATAAAGAGCTGGAATAAGTGCAAAAGCTTTTGAATCCAAATACTTTACCAACGAGGAGTTAACTGGCTCGTTTCTCAGCGATATTTGCCGAACTCCCAGTGACAAACTGCTGAGGCTGGTGCAGTGTGTGTGCCCGTGGCGGTCGCTACCCTACTATACTACACTCTCTACATTAGAATATAATCTGTGAGTGCTGCTAGTTGGATTTGATAAGATTAGATCCACGTTGGGTGTCTTTTGGGCAGTGCAAAGTGAAGCAAAAATATGATTTTACTGGAAATAAACAATAGGGTTGTGGAGGAAACTTTAACGTTGAAGATTAAGAATTCTCTAGCTGGGTGAGTAATTTAAAAACCATCAGCCGTCAAATAAGCTCACCGCATTAAATACCGGTGTTATCATTAGTGGGCTTGGTCGACAAACAAACTTCCTTATTAAAACAAATGCTATCGCTTTTTAGAATTATAGAAAATCAGCAAAATCTTAATGCAATTCTGACTCATGCTTGTGTCATCTAGGTCATAAACATTGCCCATTTATTGCAGAATAAACTTTAATTGTCCATGCATCTATAATTGTTATTATTGTTTATTCCAGGGTAAAAAACGATTCGATAGACGTTACTGTTGCAGACTTTGATGGTGTTTTATATCACATTTCAAATGTGAATGGTGATAAGACTAAAATTAGGGTGAGCATCACCATTTCCAGTACACGTTGCATCCAAATTTTAATTTATTTAT
Organism: Falagria sp. GC000072; assembly: GCA_030556245.1. Classification (NCBI taxonomy): domain Eukaryota; kingdom Metazoa; phylum Arthropoda; class Insecta; order Coleoptera; family Staphylinidae; genus Falagria; species Falagria sp. GC000072. The sequence continues at coordinate 14,896 of JASKGN010001564.1, read as the reverse complement.
AATTCTTGTATTTATTTCTTTCTTTGGTGTTTCAGATTAGTATTAGTCTTAAGTTTTATAAGGAACTTCAAGAACATGGTGCTGATGAACTCCTCAAACGTGAATATGGTATTTTACTAACTACAACTGAAGATGGCTATAACGTCTCTTTACTTCTTGATTTGGAAAACATCCCAGATAATTGGCAAGAAGTTATAAGGAAGATTGGTTTATTAAAACGCAATTGTTTTGCTTCAGTTTTCGAAAAGTATTTTGATTTCCAAGAGAATGGTGATGATGGACAAAAACGTGCTGTTATTCATTATAGAAATGACGAAACATTGTAAGTTATGAATGGAACTTTTTGTTTCAAATATTTTTAATATTTTATTGGTGTAATTGTAGATATGTCGAGGCAAAATCAGATAGAGTAACAGTAGTGTTTTCAACTCGGTTTCGAGATGAAGATGATGTGATCATTGGGAAAGTGTTCATGCAAGAATTAAAAGAAGGTTTACGTGCATCCCATACAGCACCTCCAGTTCTTTTTAGTCATCGAGAACCACCACGTGAGTTACAAAATACTGATGCTGTTGTGGACAACAACGTAGGATATGTGACTTTCGTATTGTTTCCTCGACACACTGCCCGAAATACAAGGGACAACACTATTAATCTTATCCATATGTTTCGGCATTATTTGCATTATCATATTAAGTGTTCGAAGGCTTATATTCATAGTCGGATGCGTGCTAAGACTTCTGAATTCCTTAAGGTACTTAATCGTGCAAGGCCAGAAAATAAATCAACTGATAAGAAAACTATCACGTGAGTATTTATCATAGTTATGAATTCTTTAAATTTGTGCTTTGTTTTATAATTTGTTTATGTTTATTAACTGTTGGTATTTTCTTTTTATAGGGGAAGAACATTTATACGACGAGATTGATCCATGTAATCAGTGCCAAGCGCACATTTCCTGGCGAGCAACATACGATTTATATAATTTTCTTATGATTTTCTTATAATGGTTATTATCGTTAAAATATTTTTTAAATCATTACTCTTTCCATGCGGCATATTTTTCCTAATCTAATCTTTTAATCTATACTATGTATTTCAAGTTACTATATCTTTTCTTCCTATGATTTCAAATGTACATAATTATATAATCTCTCTAGAATCAGAGAGTACTTTAAACGCCGCCATTTTACACCAAAAATATTGAAACAATCATGACCGAATTTTATTATTACGTTGTGAGTATTAAGGTGCGTTTTTATGGTGACGTCGTAAGCGTGACAGGCGCAAAATATCCAACCAATAGGAAGCAAGCTTTTTTTGTGTAGTGCCACGGTACAGAGAAAAAAATGCTCGTTTCCTATTAGTTGAAAATTTCGTACCTGTCATGCCTACAACACCACCATGAAAACGCCCCTTTAGTTATCATATTCAATAAAAAAAAGTAATAATTCATAGTGGGTATTACGTAAATCGTAACGTTTTTAATTATTAGTCTGAAAATGCATTAGACATTCAAGATATGATGCAAGAACAAACAAACTTTTGTATTAACTTGTTGATTGATGTCACATGATATAAACAAAACAAAGTCAATAATGAGTTTATATTCTATACTTTAATGGGAAGGATGAAATGCCTTTAAGATTATTAAATTTCCTACGATTGTGCTTTTATAACAAATCATATTTTACATGTTTCATTTGTAAATAATGAGTGCTTCCTCTTACATTTATTTTATTGACATTGTTTATTTCAATTAAATAATGATGAGATATTATAAAGAACAGAAACATTAACAAAATTCATTTTGGTCTAACACTTTTAAATTTGTTAAACTTGATTTTGCAATTTAATAATCTGTTGTGCACAGAATGATTGTATGGAACAAAAATTATGAAATTAGAATTCGTAAATCACTAAATTATAAGTAAAAAACAAACATTTTTAACAGTATACAGCTATGAAAATGCAGGAACCTAAAATCGCGCAAAAATTGTTCAATAACTTCTGCATACTTATGTAACATATTAATAATAGTTATTACAAATAAAATTGTTTGAAAAAGTATTCGATTGCATTTGTTTTATTTAAATAATTTTTATATATTATTAAGCACCTGGTTGAACCATTGGTAAATTACTATTACCCATTCTTAATATTCCTAATAATCCTTTAAATCTTGTTTTGCCATTTCTCTGTGTGTTTGTTAAGTCACCAGCTGTATTACAATTTGTCGTTGATAATTCTATCCTGCGACTTTCGCTTTTATAATCTTCTTGAATTATTTCAATGGCTGAAATTATTGATAGTGATTAAAACTATTTGATTGATCATAATTTTTAACGCCAATCAAATACCTTTTTGTAAATCGACCACATCCATATCTTGTAGTTTTATTAATTTTACACGAGCTTTAAACTTAGACACAAGTTTTTTCCGACGATAATTTGCTTCAATCTCTTGTTTAGTACGAGGTATACGTAATTTAACACAACAGCATACTAATATAACTGCAAATCAAAAAATAAAATTAACTTGATATATATGTATTATAACACAAATGTAATACATTATAATTTCGCTGATATTTAAGTTTTCACATTTTTTTTACACTCAAAATTTAATAATCTTTCATATATATATGTTTCAAAATTTTAGGAAAAGTAGTTTTTAAGTTATCAATTAAAACAATTGAAGAAGCATGCTACAGCGCGGCAAACGTGCGGGGGTTCAGCTCATCGGACATCATCAATGTACTCAAGTCGTATGCTCTTACTTACTAAGAAGTAGAGCATACGAAGTGGCTCTTACTTACTAAGAAGTAGAGCATACGACTTGAGTACATTGATGATGTCCGATGAGCTGAACCTGAAACCTTCTAGAGACCAACCAAAGGTGGTTTTATCTTCTATATAATATGTAGAACACGAATATACCAAAAAAAATTTTTTGAACGAAGAAAAACCCTTAATTTTAATTAATTAAAATATCTCCCATAAGAGTCCATGTAAATCTGAGCGGTAACTAGAGTGTTACATATCAGGCGGCAAAATTATTTTTAAATTATGGTTTAAATTAAAAAAATTATACCATTGAATATATTTAATTCTACATTAATTCATACATAAATTCTTGATTTTAATTTGTTACTAATTTATTAATTTACATGTTTTAGTGTATTTCATGTAAAATTACTCTTGTTTCTATCTTCTATTTTTTTTTATAGCCAATTGATGATGGTTATGACTGGTATTGTATAGAATGTCATCTAGCAGGAGACGTCGAGTTATGTGGAAATTGTCATCATGTTTTCCACGCGGAATGTTCACGGAAAGCTGTTCGGAAACAAGCATTGTTTCCCAAACCTATACTACCATTAGTAGGACGAACATCACCTAACTCAAAAGAAAATGTCAATTCTCTCCAAAGCGAAGGGTCCACGGCATCTGTAATAACTGGGAATTCGAATTCTACTTCGGAACTTGATAATAACACCTCTGAGACTAATAAAGAAGAAGATGATGACGTTATGAAGCCAACTAACGGGGAGGAATCTCCAGAAGACCCAACTACCAAAATGGACGATTACATTTATGACGAGTCGCTGTGTAGTATCTGTAATTTGAGCAAGCGGGATCCAGGAAGTGGCCTTGAACTTGAAGAATTTAACTATTTACTTAATTTCATTTTAATTCGGATTAAGTCATGGGTACCAGAGCATCTCACAAGTTCTTTAAATGGAGAACTAAAATTTGAATGGCATATCCCTTCAGAAATGAGTTGGAGAGCTGGACAATTGTTTTATACACATATGGACATGGCTGCTGTAGAGTTAAAAATTCGCACTGAAGATTACAAGAATTTCTCGCAGTTCCAAGGTGATATTGTGACTATGTTACATAACATTGCAATTTTCCATGGGGCGGAATCCCAAGAATATGGCGCTGCGGAATTTATGATTCGTGATATGGATTATGACATTGCGGAATTACAAAATTGCGTTGATTGTTATCAACACAGCAATGAAAAGTTTAATGACAAGTGGTTTTGTTTACCATGTAGGAAGCCTCACAATTTAGTATTTGCTAAACAAAAGGGGTATCCATATTGGCCTGCTAAGGTTATTAAACAAACTGATACCACTGTAGATGTACGTTTCTTCGGGGGGAAATATGAACGGGCTATTTTACCCAACAACTGTATAAAACCTATCACCACCAGCATATCGCAATTGCAAGTTAAGAAAACTGCAGGTTTCAAGAAAGCTATGGAAGAGTTACAGTTGCATCAGTCACTCTTGACTGATCCAGCTGAAGTGGAACGATTAAAATCTCAACAGAAACCAAAACCTATCAAGAAACAACCCAAAACTAAGAAATCTATCACGCCACAGAAGAAACCTTCAACTCTACAGAAGAAATCTAATTCTAGCATATCTCTTACTAATGATATCTACGAGTTTCAAGATGATCCTCTTGATATTAGTGATCTCGATCCACCAAAAACTACTCCTAGTATTGGTGGGCTTAAAAGAAAAATGTCTTATAATGAAGAAGGTAAATATTATTTGTTTCATCTGATACTTTTCCTCTTAATCTTAATTTTTTACCTTTTATACTTTTTCAGTTGCTGTTTTATCACCAGAAACAAAATCTCGAAGATTATCAGAACCAATTTCCACAAAAGCTTCAATTCCCACACCAGCAAAAGTTACAACACCATTGAAACCTAAAGAAACCGATGTGATTAATATATCAGATCATGATGACGACAAAGAAGGTTTTATTGAGTTTAATGATCCTAGTCAAAATTTAGTGACTAGTTCTACTGAGTTACTTCCTAATGATGACGCAGGAATGCAGAAATTAGATCAGCAGTATTGTGATGCCGTTGAAAAAGTAAGCCTTTCATATTTTATTTAATTTTCTGTTTGAATTCACTATTTTTATTGTTAGATGCGGAGGAAACTTGAACAGTGTAAAAACAACAAACAGCTGATTCTCGCTGCGATGAATGCAATGCAAGCGGAAATTGACCGGATACAAAATGATAATAACGACACACTTAAGAGACTGTTTGAGTCACATAACGCTCAAATTTCAGAGACCAAAAAGAAACAATGGGTGAGTGGTGTTTAAACTAACCTCACATTTAAAAATGTTGATCTTGACAATTGACAACCATGAAATATTTTTAGCCGCCATTTTGTTGTGTTATTACAAGCATAATTTAAAATGGCAGATTTTTTTAAAATTTGCAATATAATTAATAATTTTTAATTTTTTTTATAGTGTTTCAATTGTGAACAAGACGCAATTTATCATTGTTGCTGGAACACAGCGTATTGTTCACCTACATGTCAACAACAACATTGGCAAGCTGAACATAAAAAAGTTTGTAGACGTAAACGATAGAAGAATATTGAAACTACCTGGAAACTAAACTATTGATGGATTATTTTATAGATATAAATTTAATCTCAAAACAAATTAGAACTAAGTTAGTTTAGTTCTTAAAATTAATTGTCTCCAGTCATAGAATTGTAAATTATGTCTAGTGACACCCTAGTTGTAATGTAATGCAATGTTTGAAACATTACTTTTCTATTTTTATGAAAAAAGTTTCTTAATTTCATAGATCTATGCTTATTAAATTTGTTATGAATCAATTTGTTAATTTATGTTTTAAGAAGAGCAAGATGTAACGAGCGGATGTATAAATGCAGGGTGTAACTAACTAAGGTAAAGTAATTTGGCATTGCAAGATTCTCATATGCTGTTATTCACGATTTTGTTGTTATTATATACAGTGTGTTTAAGAATGTCCATATTAATTAATTTTAATCACGCGAAAATTGGACATTTTTGAATACCTAGTATAATAATGACTATATATAATTAATTAATTGTCGGTGCCTATTGTGAATGGAGACGTAACTATTGGACACATATTTATAAATAAATAGGTGTAATAAAACGACTGGCAAACTTTTTCATATTGTAAGGTTCATTTGTTTAGTTATATATTAAAATCTTATATAAGTATTTGTATGAAATCCATACAATTGTATTTTAGTCTGTAATTATTCTTTGCAATCGTTGTTTCATCATAAATTATGATGACTTTATTTGCAATGATGCGCTTGTTGATTTTCAAACGAACACAAAATGTAAAAACATTACATTTGGGTTTAATTCTTGAAATTTTAATAATTATAGTGAATTATATTATATAATATGATATACTTTTTGTTATTAGAAAATAACATAAATATCAAGGATGATGAGTAAATATATTAATTTCACTTAATTCATTAAACAAATCTTACTTAACATGAGAAGTCAAAGTTCCAAATAATCATGATAATGCAAATTATTTTGCTAAATATAGAAAAAATTATTACATAAATAGATTTGACCTTTGCAATATCATTAAATACAACTATGACTTTTATTTATCCTTATCTTGTACTTGAAACATTAATAGCATGTTGACTGCAAATTAAAACAAAAAATTTAGTAAAAAACCAACATTCAAAGTCTAAATATATAAGCGAAAAGTACTTTCAGTTACAATACCAGTGTTTTAATAAACAACAATGATATTCGTAATATTAATCCTGACTTTATTAATATTATGGTATTTCCATAAGAAATCGAAGTTAAATTATTTCAAACAACATGGCTTTCCAACTTTGGGCAACTCAAATATAATTTTTGGTGATTGTGGAGCTGCATTAACAATGCGTAAAAGTTTTTTAGAAGTGTATTATGATGCTCATCGTAAATTCAAAGAGGAAGGACACAAAGTTGGTGGCATTTATTTAATGCAAATCCCAATGTTAATCGTCACTGATAATGATCTCACCAAGAAAATTTTACAAACTGATTTCGATTCTTTTAATGGTCGAGGAATCACTGTTGATCCAATTAATAATCCATTAGCTGAACATTTGTTTAATTTGGATGGGGAAGCTTGGCAGAAATTAAGGAAGAAGTTATCACCTACATTTACCACTGGGAAAATGAAGGGAATGTTTCCTATTATGGAAAAACATGTTGATGTTTTAATTAAAGTCACTGAAGGATTAATTAAAAATGTAGATGATGATATTGCTTATGCTGAATGGTTAGATAAGTAAGTAACTTACATTTTGTGCTTACCAGAAGTCATTTGGTGTTTACTAGAAACCATTTTGTGTTTACCAGAATCCATTTTGTGTTTACCAGAAGCCATTTAGTGTTTACTAGAAGCCATTTTGTTTTGATTAATTTCTTTTGTTTTTTTTGTAGAACTGGAATTGATATTATAGGCCACGTAGCTTTCGGATTAGATTGTAACACGCTGGAAGGTGGAAATGAAGATTTTTTTGAAATGACACATAAAATAATGCGACCAAAAATATGGAAATTATTAAAAATGATGTTTAGTGGATTATCAAATCCTGCAAATGTAGTAACACTCTTTTCATCAGACGAAGAAGTTACTACTTTTTTTATTGATTTGTTTACTAATGCTGTTCAACATCGTCGACGTGAGAAAATTGTTGCCAATGACTTTTTGCAACTTCTCATGGAAGTTATTGATTATGATACAATTGAAACCAATGAAACTTCAACTTCTGGTCTGACAATGATTCAAGCTGCTGCTCAAGCTTTTTTGTTTTTCGTTGCTGGATATGAAACAACTTCACGAACAGTGGTTTACACATTGTATGCTTTAGCTGAACATCAAGAAATTCAAGATAAATTAAGAACATCTTTACAAAAAGATCTTAAAGCAAACCAAGGGAATTACACATATGAATTGGTTATGAACAATGAATATTTAGATATGGTGTTGAAAGAAACCTTGAGGAGATATCCTCCAGTCATGGTATTAAATAGAATTGCAACAAGAGATTATAAATTAGAAGAGTCAGGTTTAGTTATACCTAAAGGCATTCCAATTTTAATTTCAACTTTTGGAATACATCTTGACCCTGACAATTTTACAAACCCACTACATTTCGACCCAGAAAGATTTAATAAGAAAAACAGTGATGAATTAAAACCCTTTACTAATTTACCTTTTGGAGAAGGTCCTAGAGTTTGTATAGGGAAAATGTTGGGCTTTATGCAATCTAAATTGATGTTGGCGAAAATCATTTTGAATTTCCAGCTGTTACAGAGTGATAAAACAGAATATCCATTGCAAATGAGTCCACTCACTACTAATTTGTTGTTAACATCACGGAAACCCCTTTATTTTAAGTTTAAATCAATTAATTAAAAGAAAAAAATTTAAAAAAAGAAAATAAAAAAATAAAAAAGAAAAAATACAAAAATTTAATTTGTCGACCGTGACAGGACTCGAACCTGCAATCTTCGGATTCGAAGTCCGACGCCTTATCCATTAGGCCACACGGTCTATAGGGGATGAAGTGTAGAGAAGTGTTTAACAACGAAAAGTCACCCTAGTTTAAGTTCAATCACATTAAATAAAACAAGCAATAATTATAATTTAAAGACATATATTCCTCAGTCGTAATTATATCATTAATAAAGATTATCAATTATCAATATATTATAACAAAGAAAATCTATGTAAATAGTATGTAAATTCAGTTGAAAACACTGAACGTTCTAGAAGAATATAAAGATGCAAACGTCGGAATTACTCAATACAATTGTCAATTGTTTCATAAATATTCTGTTATGCTAATCTACTATATACTTCTTTCTTATAATTAATTTTATATTAATTTCTATATAAATCTTAATAAACTACTTAAAATTAATTGTATGTAATTCTAGTTTTTAATTCTATAATCAATCAAAACAAATGAATCTGTTTGTTAATTGTTTTGGGCGTTGTGTAGTTTTAGCTGTTTAATTAATCTATTTTAGTTTTAGGCTTTTGGTGTAGCAATTGTAAGGCAAACTGTTCACTTAATCAGTTAATAAAAAACGTTTGTTGAAAAATTTCATTCGTGTGGTGGAAATGGTGCATTTTCTTCATAAATCATCATTAAGGAACTGTACGATCGTCTTTTTTTTCTTGGCTAGAAGAAAAAAAATAACAATTGAGTATATTATTGATTATCTGAGTAAGCAGAAATTGAAGCTAAATTTACCTTGCAAATGCGGGATCGATTATCTTCCCCACTACTGCTACTTGAAGTAATTCCTTCATCAAGGGTGAGTTTTTTAGATAAACCGTCAAGTTCCATTTCAATGTATAATTGATTTAGTTGATCGTTTACTAGCATTGGCTAAAAAAACAAAAATTTCGTTAGGTATAAATATGGCGATGGTCACGTGGGTATGTCACGTGGTAAAACAAAAGCCAAGCGTTCATGTGATTGTCTTTTGTTTTCTCAGTCTTCTGTAAAACAAAAGATAATCTTTCGTGTGATTTTCTTTTGTTTTAGATATTGTAGTGTTACTAAATTATTATTACCTGAGAAATATCCTTAAGTGAATTCAAATCAGATTGTAAAATATCTTCTAATCCTTTCAAGGACATTTGATATCTATAAATCAATTCCGGTGTTACAGTGACAGCTTCCATCCATGGAGGATCTCTTTTCCGTATTGGACAACTTTGATCTTTTGTCCAACTATTCTATAATTAAAAAAAAATAATAATATGCCATATTAAATTTTAAAAATCTTTAAAAAAAACTTACATCATCACTTTTATTAGTTTGATTCTCAGTATTATTCCCATCATCATTAGATCCAGATCCAGTATCAGTTTTTAAAAATGAAGAATAAAAACTAGAATAACTAGATTCACCATCACCCAAAGGTGCATCTCGATATTGATTTCTTTGTGCTTTCAAATCGCTGTTTTCATTAGTCTGCAAAATCACAATTTATAACAATTATAGCAAAAATTACAAATTAAATTTATCACACAATGATGAAGCGAATGATTCATCATGAAACAATAACGATAAACCTCAACAAATCGAAAAAACAACGTCTTAAGGACGCAAATCTAAAAAACAGCGTCAGAAGGACGCAAATCTAAAAAACAGCGTCAGAAGGACGCAAATCTAAAAATTTGCAAAATGAGAGAGACAACTTACCTCAAACCGAAACAGTTCTGTTGAACAAAACAAATCGAATTATAAAAGCGTCTCACTCTTAATAAATATAAAATATCATAATTTTTAATAATTATTTTTAATCTTTAAGTAAAATTTCAAACACACAACATCAAGAAAAAGTGACGTTTCTCTTTTGTTTTGAAAAGTCACCAAAAAAACCAAAAGGAACTAAAAACAAAATGGATTAATGTTAATGAAAAAATGTATTGTTTATAAATTGAGAATAAAACTGATGCGTTATAACCTTGGTCTTCAAATAAAAATTGTCCAATTCGACTTCGCCATCAGGCGGACTGACCAACGGAGAGTCCGGCGAACAAACCGACTGGAGGGCTAAATCTTTTCGCGAACATTCCGACATTGCCTACAAAATATGGCCATTTATTTTTAGTTGACAAAATGAATCAATAAAGGAGCAAGTAAATTTTTTCAATTGAAATTACCTTATTAGCAACACTTGCTGAAGCAATGGAGCCCATTGCACTACCAGGTTCAGCTTTGACACTAGTAGCTTGAGATGCAGGTCTTTGAAAAGTTGGTGTTGCTTGTGTATTGAGTTTATGTTCCGGTTGATTGTTAGTTGCAGCTGTTGGAATTAATGGTTCCGGTGCTACCATTTGTTGAGAAACTGGTACTGACACCATTGACATTGGTGAACAGAAAATTGGTGATGCAGGGAACATCGGATTGTAATTGTACATCATTGATGGCATATATTGAACTACAAAAAAATTGTATTGTAAAAATATGTTAAAGATTTGCAAAATGTAAAAATTTTGTAAAAATTTTAAGTGTTTACCTTGGAAGTTTGAATTTAAAGCATTGTCAGGGTTGAAAGTCCTTTGAGGGGTTGGAATATAATAAATTGGAAGTATTCCTGTTGTATAACCATTAGTTGTATGTGGAGTTGATGTAATTCCACATGGTTGTGTATTATTCATGGGTGTCATTGTTACAGAAAATGGCGGCCATAGATTTACATCGTTCAACTAAATTTTAAAAAAAGAATTAAAATTATGAACAGTACTGTACACGCTAGCCATCTTGAATGTATTTCAATTGTTTTAATATTTACCGGTTGGGAATTCACTGCATTTGTAGTAGGTACATGAACATTATGATTTTTATTGGAAAGTAATGCACTGGCATAACCAGAAGTAGCATGTTCATTATGTTGGCCATCTTGTCCAATAATTTGGTGTTTGTATTTAGAAACTTTGTGACTATCTCCTTCCCAAGAATGACTCCCGCTTCTTTTGATTCCATGACCTCCTTGATTCGACATTTCTGATTTTTCTAATTTTTCCAATGTGGCCTTTTCATTTTTATGTAGGGACTTTTTGTTTTCCCTATCTGCTTTGATACTGGTTCTATGATCTCTATGTTTTTTCACCATCATTTTTTCCATGTCTTCGTTATGTCTAAACCAAACAAAAAAGAATTGTATATTAATAAAAATTAAATCTTTTAAATATTTATTGGTTCTTACTTGACTAATAAAGCTTCTGTCAAATGTGGAGGTTTATAAGAATCATTGGAAGTATTTGTTGCACTTGTTGTTCCTGTTTCCATATTTGCATTGCTACCAGAACTTAAGTTACCAGCACTTCCACTACCTGATGCTCCACTGTTTTGTACCGGTGATAAACATTTTCTAAAAAAAATAAGAAAAATTATAGAAATTTGTAAATTTACAAGTGTTTTAATAATTTAATTAAATTTAAAGTCATTTTGCTTACTGATTATTTGCACCTTCTTGAGATGCTGATTTTGCTTCAGGATCTGTATCTGTTGTACTTTGAAGTGGTCCAGGTCTTTCACCACTACCATCTGAGACAGTTGTCTTAGGTTTACTTTGAAAAAACCGTTGGATGTTTTCGTTATAATTTAATTGATTGTAACTCGGAGGAGTTTCAGATGACGATTTGCTGTCGTAATAATCATGATGTGGACTTATTTCACCTAACATCACTGAATCTCTATCCTAAATTTTTCAAATTTTTATTTTAGTTTTATTTTTTAAATTTAAATTTAATTTTTAACACTTACAGATATTGTTGCTCCATGATCTTGGGGTAAATCAATTTGTAAATTTGAACAGTCAACTTCTCCCATTAAATTTTCCATGAAAGTTGCCAAATCTTTACAGCGTTTGGAAACTTCGTGTTTGACAATTTCAGTAGGTCTAGCCAATTCCTAAATTCAAAAAAAAAAAAAATTTATGTTTCGAAATTTTAACAGAATTTTAATTTTAAAACTTACAGTATTAAGAAGAACTAAAATTTCATTTTGGATAATTTTACTTTCTTTGATAACTTCTTCAGAGACAAGTTTCCATTCATCTTCTTTTCTCTGTTCAAAAATATTTGGATTTAATGGTCCTTGTAACACTCGATGTAAACCAATTACAAATTCTAAACGACGAGACCATGGATTTACAAAACTTGACCATTCGGTTTCGATCATGGCAAAGCCGCCATTTTGTACTGCGAAGCGGTATGGTTTACTTCGAAAAACAGAACCAGCAATTTGACACATATGAAGAACTATAAAAAAAAAAAATAAAAAGAATTTTATTATAAAAAATTAAGTTTGAGTAGAGATAGACTGGTGATTTCAGTTGATGCCCCCCAATTTAAATTTTCTAATTGCTACCGGCCCACCGAATTTTTAAGCAGTCCAGTCTACCTCTGAATTTAAGAATTAAATTTTAAATATTTTACCTGATTCATAAACTTCTTTAAGAAACGGCATATCTTCAGGATGATAAAAATCAAAAACAGATTTTCCCAGCATATCCTGAGGGAGAAATCCAAAATTTGTCACGACATCAGGATCGACATGTGAAAAAATGCAAGTGGAAGTATGTCGCATTCCAAATTTGGGGCTTTTTCTTGTTTCAGATGGAACTATAAACAAACAAAAAAAATTAATAAATTTTGAATTTAAAATTAGATTTTTTAATATTTCACCTTTATAAGAAGACAAAACAGGAACAGCAACCACAACCAAAAACATATTAGCATTGTTTTCAATCATTTTCACATTGGTATCAGTAATATGTCTGAAGGTAATTGTCAATTGGAAAGCTTCATGTGAAACAGATTTTTCAACAACACTATAACCATTTGTTTTAAGTCCACGATATTTTCTCAAGCAAACATACAGTATGTTTTTAGTATCTAAAACATCCACAAAAAAATTAATAAATAAAAAATTTAAAATTTATTTTTTAATTTTCTTACCATGTTTCTTATCAGTAACACATGGTAATACAACTTTAGTTGTAATCTGATTGGAAAAAGTTTCTCTATCTTTAGGATGAATAAAATCAATGAAGGATCTACCTAACCACATGTCTTTAGGGAAACCAAGAACATTTGTCAAATTGGATGTTGTATACAGTACCATACCATCATACATAGAGATTACACAACAAAATCCGTCCTAAAAACAATAAAATTACGTAAGTTAACTTATCTATTGCATTAAATTGAAAATTTAAAAATTTCCTTTACTTACATCAGGTTGAGTTGGCATTTTATTATTATCAGTCACTTCCGTAGGTGTTTTAGGTGGTTCACTACAAGTATCCAATAATGTAGGTGACGCATCACCAACATCAGCATCCATTTGTGCTTGCCATGGTGACAAATCGTCAACAATGGGTTCTGATTCCTCTGGCATATGGAAAACAGAGCATTGCACACAGCGTGTGTTATACCAAATTTCATAATTTACAAAACAATTGATATTTTAAAATATACCAATTTAAATAAGGTTTTTATGCAAATATATTACTGTCATTCGTATTACCTGTATGAAGAAGATCCTTGATAATATTAACAATATCACCATTATCTTGAGCATCTTCAATGGTATTACCTTTAGTAATTAAAGGTTCTACACCAATTGTATTACCCACAATAAGAGTATTTTCACTCCCAACATTTTCAACTGGTATTTCTTTGTTTCCAACAGTTGTACGTTCAATTGGTACAATTGTTTCGCATTTTGTAACAACTCCAGAATTTGAAGACTTGTTCTTTTTCTTTTTGTCTTTAGAACGTTTATTTGGAGGCGGTGGACCATCTGTACTACCATCAACTGTTGGTGCACCACAATAACCACTTGATCGGCTTGAATTACTTCCACTATGACGGGATTTGGAACTTGCACTATTGTAAAATTTAAAAATTTAGAAGAAATTTTTAATTATTTAGTTGTGATGTAAGTATACCTTCTTTGTGAGTTGCTATTACTACAACTGTTGGAATATCCAGAATCAGAAATTTTCGTGTTTGTTGTACCGGATTCCGACTCCATTTTGAATTTCCTTCTGTAAATGCAAATGGTCGAAAGGTCATTTTAAGAGGAAGATAACCAATATATTCAAGAGGAAAATAACCAATATAAGATATAGACTGAGAATTGCACAACGTTGTTAGTCATTAATTATAAACTGATAAAAACACACGTGAAAATAGACGTTCTATAAGTGGCTCACGTTCCGACGCACATGAAGGGTGTTGCTATCCCATCCCCAAGCGTTGCTAATGCGTCCTACGCTCAAGTATGTATATAATTCAGGGCTTCCCAAAGTTTTTATTTTTGATTGATATTTTACTATTGTTAGTTTATTAATTAAAATTGTACATTTTACTTTTTTTACAAAACTTAGTGTAAGAGATTTTATTTGAATGTGGAGTGTGGTGCGTACCGGAAGTGTGAAGGTGGCGCGGAAGAGCAGGAGTGTGAGTGAAGACGATGAGGTAGGGAGTGCGAATTTGGCAAAGG
>JASKGN010001527.1:0-17141 GCA_030556245.1 Falagria sp. GC000072 | reverse complement strand
CGTTCTAAACATTACATTAGTTTTCCCTCAAAACAAAAACAAAAGGAAAAGAGAAAATGAAAGCTTTTTTGCTTATTAATAAATTTTATTCAATTTGGAATTTCTATATAAATAAATTTTATATAAAATATAAAATTCAATTTGGAATTTCTATATAAATTTGAAAATGAAAATTTAACCAAGCAGAGATTTTAACAAATCTACAAAACTAACATTTTCAAGTTACCAGCGAAGACATTGCAGACCGACGCACGACTTTAAGGATTTTCTCGTTTTGTGGCTTTTAGATTAATGATTTCTTTTCCAAGGGTGTTTTTCTGCTTGCATTGTTTTGCATTACGTTTACTTACTATATAAACCTGTTGCATTAAAATCCGTCTAAGCAACAGTTGGATTTTCTCGTATTTCTCAGCCAAGGTCAGACGCATTGATTTTGTGCGTTCCGTACACACTCGACGCCGCGCAACTTTTTACATGATCTAACAATTGTTTAGTGATGCTTCAGTAAAGAGTTTACTCTTCGTTTAATATACATGTTAACTTAATTAATTAATCTATAAATGTATATTTTATTGACTTCATTTTACAGACAAGTTTTTTTCTTAATTTAATGGTAACTTTAGTCATTTTGTTTTCTTTAATTTGAAATCATTTTCAGCAATTTGTGTTATCATAAATTTTTAGTTTCCTTTTAGAAAGTACCACTTTTCATGTTGTTTTCAGTGCTTCTGTTTGCATTTGCTAATTATTGGTGGTGCTATTGGTGCTGGTGTATTCGCAGGACATTAATTTCCAGGATTCGGAGATTTGCTATTTAAATGGTGAGCTTTGCACGGTTGCACGATTTTTTGTCGAATAGATTTCGCACAAAATAACAAATTATTCTATTTTAGTCCGTCAAATACAATTGAATTATATAAATTACGATATATGTATTTCTAAAAGGGAGGTAAAATACGAAATTTAATATCGAAACAAAAGCTTTTTTTTATTTCACAAATATTGCAATGAATTCTTTATCTTTTAAAATTAGCTTGCTGAATTTTTGTTTTAAAAGCTTTCGAATTTTGCAATTGTATTGTACCTTTCAATAATGATTGAAATCCACGTGATTGATCACTATTGAAATTAGAGATTGAAAACAAAGAAAACTGTAAGTTTTTTTGCTGTTTGGTGTAACATGTTACCAAAAAAAATCTAAGACATTAAAATAATTGGTCACGAGTATTTCAATCATTTTTGAAGACCATGTATTTTCTTTTCGGGAAGAACTAAGAAGTAGACTTAAAATTTTAATGTCATTTTAGTTATCAAAAAATATTTAAAAATAACTTCCTGGTTTAGAATCTTTAAAATCTGAGAATCCCATCAATTACCCGCCTCAAGTTTTCTAAGATTAATAACATCCATGCACTTTTTCTAGATCTTATTCCTCAGAAGGTTTCTTAAGAAACCTTTTTAAAGTAACTGTGTATAACAAGCAGTCAATAATTGTGTCTGTGGTTGACGTAGACTAATTGCCATAGCATTAAACCTTTCAAGCAACCTTGCCCGTTTTTCTTTCCTTGAATTTAATAAACCCTTATTGGTGTGGCTGTAGATGTAGCGCTGCAAATTTCACACGCATATTAAATTTTTCGCCATGAATGTTTGTAAAAAGCACGTGAATTAATTGAATCACGTTGAGCATTTAGCAAACGTGATAATAAGCACTTGTCCATCTCAGTTACCTACGTCGTCGTTGCTTTGGAGATGTAATAATACTTGGATTGTGCATAGCATGCCCATACATACATGCATCTCAAAGATTTTGTATTAAGAACTTCCTAGCACGTGTAATAATCCACGAACACATTTCATCACACGTGATCCATCTCAAGTCTCTTCATTAATGAGTTTGGATTGATATATGTTAACATGCTCGTCGTCATATCACGTGCAATTCTACTACAAAGGTTCTGATTATTATTTATAATTTCGCAGAGTTCTGGCTTGGAAAATTATGAATTGACTTATTCGCGAGGATAAGTTATTTATAATGAAATTTTTCGTTTGATATTAATTTTTATTTTATCTCTTTTGAATGTGCAGTTGCTTGGAATTCGACGTTCCTGGTGAATTTAATCATCATTGCCATCGTATTAGTAATGGCAATGGTGTTGTTCGCCACGATGACATACCAATGCGCAGCGACATGGCGATGGATCAAGGATAGAACATGTCGAGATTACTCTGAGGGTGATTCTTCTTCAACAATGAATGCTGCTGTTCGTATCAGTCATTCGCTGCCTGATATGCAGTCGGAACAATTACAGGAGGAATATGTTCAAGATCTCAAGGAAAATAAGAAGGTAAAGTGCTTTTCTCTATTATATCTACCTGATTTTTTTTTAGTTTTGATTCAACTAGTAGATTGTTTAGTTTTTTTGGTTTCGTGGAAATTATTGATAAATGATGGAGTTGTTATTTTGTTAAAATAGGAAATTCCATTAGTAGATACATTTATTGATAAAATCAATTTAGAAGGACAATATTGTTACATATTATATTGATTTTAAAATGGGATAAAACAATTTAATAAATATCGGTGAATATGATATTATCAAATTTCATAACGTGGAAGGATAACAAAAAAGTCGATTTACTAAATAATGGCTTAGTAAGTACATTTTTTATAAAATGATGTATGAGGGATTTTTTAGATGTTTTCATTTTTTTTTTATTATGAAAAGTAATACAAAAAATTATTAAATTTGATTTATATTATAGAATTACATATAAAATATTTAACTTTTTATCTTCATTTCCAAGAAATATTTTATTTGTTTCTAATCCAAGAACCCATTTGATTTTTTTTACATTAGAACTTATCTGTTTTTTAGGTTTCTCAAGAGTTATAAACAATAAATTCTCGAACGAAATCTTAGACTTTATAATTTATAGCTGTCACAAACTTTTAAAGGTTTTTGGTTATGAAAACAATAACCAAAAAATAATTAAGATAATTTAACCCTATCCCAAAAACTCTGAAATATTTCCACGAAATGATTAATTTACCAACTCATCCATATAAACATATATCAAATTCCAAATCTATAACCTTCCATTATCTAGAATCTAGATCGTGAATATTGTCTGAATTCTGAAATTCATAATCCGTAACTCTACACAAAAGGAGATGAACATCACAATCCTACTCGAAACTCATAACGAGGATTCTTGAGCACGCTTAACAAAAACAAAACCCATGCTTTATAATTCCACTCCTACAAATATTCAATCGTTTACTTTCCATCTTACTATTATAATATATCTTTATTATTACTTTCTCATCAATTTTATTATTAGTATGCCCTTGAACTGCAATTAATCAAGTCATTAAAAAACTTTATAAGAAGTCTGAATGCCCCATAAATAAAATAATAAATCCTGCTGGTGCTGCTTTCGTAAAAAGAAATCGAATATTTCTCAAATGTAACATAATGATCTAAATAATAAATAACAATAAATAAAATGCTTGAATGATGACACATACCTATAAGTATTTTATTGGAAATTTTATGATGATATGTTTAATAGGTCCTTCGCCAAACAACATTACCAATTGTCCCTACGAGACATCAGACATTCCAACGACAATTATCGCATCGTTTAGATGTTGTCCCTACACCGATCCAGTTCAGCATTTGCAGTTTGGAACACAAAAGCGAATCGAGTTTAATCGGATTGATCAAAGTAAGTGCGACTGTTGTTCCCATCCCATTTATTGATCCTTGGGGCTCAACACTGTTTTGACTATTGGGATGCTGTTTTTCTGTATGAGAATCAACGTCAACATCAAACGTTTCTCCATGTCCAGGAATTTTACTAGTACTGCGAAGTAAAAGGATTAATTAACATCATTATGCTTTTTTCACATCCTGTTAGGAATAAAGTATTCCTCCCTTTATTCAAGTCTGCATGACATAATGATCTTATTATCTAATAATTTGTTGATTTTGATGAGAATACGTAACAAGTTCTTCATTAATTAAAATTTAAAATATGACACTTTTATGATTTCCAGTATATAAATAAGTACCTAAGTCATAAATCATTTCTTTTTTCCAATAGCCGGAGTTATACAAGAAGGAATTAGTTCGACAACCTTCCACGGATTCAAATGGGGCCGAAATGGAATTCAGTGGCATGTTGCATTTTTCATTGCGTTACGATCGGGAAGTAGAAGGACTTGTCGTCAAGGTAAACGGATATTATTATATCGTTGACGCTTGTCAGGATTCTGACATTGATGGCCACTTTATATATATCCTTTATATCTATACATATATCTACATACTCCATATTTCCATTAGCTAGTGACATCCTATTAGAGTTTTCTATTTGCTTGAATTCATCACTATCATGATATTTTTTGATGCAAGAAACGGACAGCATCAATATTAAACTAGAAATATTTTTCTTGAACAGAAATAAAATAAACTTATCTATCCATAACTTTATCAACTTTATTAACTTTGTCAATTTAACTTTAAACGTTTTAACTTTTAAAAAATGGAATAATATATAAATGGGTCTTCTAAAAAAAAAACTTAAAAAGATTAAAACCATTCAAAAATTAATATTTTTTTTAACACCATGTATTTTAATATTTTCTCCATTAAGGTATTCGAAGCACGTGATTTACCCATCAAGGACGTTACTGGAAGCAGCGATCCATATATAAAAGTCTACTTATTACCAGATCGCAAGAAGAAGTTTCAAACAAAAGTGCACAGAAAGAACCTCAACCCGATTTTCAACGAAACATTCATCTTCAGGTAAATTCAGGAAAATTGTCTGAACTATATTTAGGACTTTCATCATAAGATCTATCTTTATCATCGCATCTTCTCTTTTGGCTCTTTCCGTAACTCCTAGTTATAACGAGTATTCTATTGTAACATTGCATCCGTTTCAGTGTTAGCGAAGAAGACCTCCGTTTCCGTTACCTGCAGTTTTCAGTATACGACTTCGACAGGTTTTCTCGCCACGATTTAATAGGCCACGTCGTATTAAAAGGGCTTCTTGACTCGACAGATCTGCAACAAGAAATTGAATACACGATGAATATATTGTGTCCGCCGCAGGTGAGTTACATTACCTTTTCTATTTATTTTTCTTCTTATTCGGATAGTATTATACTGTTTGACCTTCAACGGTTCTTCTGACGTGTGTTGTTTCCGCATTGTTGCGATATATTCGCGGAAACGTCTAGCAATCTCCAGGCAATGCGCGCCGTGCGAACCTTGACCTGAATCGGGCTTAAAATAGGTCGTCTGGGTTTACGCACTCGTTGTCGGCACATCCCACGCAACAGGAACATTTCTAAATTAAATCATCCATACCTGGAACTTTCTTTCAAAGTTTCGTTTTGCTATACGATTTGGCAATTCAATCAATGCTAAAAATTATGATGGAAATTTTAAATTATTAAACGAAATAAATTTCTTTAGAAATTTTTGCAGAGGTCAAGGTTATTTATTTTCGGAAAATTTTTAATATAAATGAAATGGCTCATAACAAACTTGATTAAAATATTTATGTTTTGAGTTAATTAAAGTTATTAAAGCAAAAAACATTTATTTTTTATTTTTACGATTTCAGGATAAAGTAGATTTAGGGGAATTGATGCTATCCTTGTGCTATTTACCTACAGCTGGAAGACTAACTTTGACTATCATTAAAGGACGAAATTTGAAAGCTATGGACATAACAGGAAAATCAGGTATTTTTACTTAATTTCTCTTTTCTCTTCGTATTTCTACATTGGTTTAGATTTCGATAACGTGGTGTTTTTTGTTTGCACAGATCCTTACGTGAAGGTTTATTTACTGTGTCAAGGTAAACGTATTAAGAAGAAAAAGACTACAGTGATGAAAAACACCCTCAATCCAATTTATAATGAAGCAATGGTGTTTGATGTTCCATCGGAAAACATCGAAGATGTTTGTCTTATTATTAAAGTCATCGATTACGACAGGTAAGCAGTTTTTTACAACTGTACAACTTATCAGTAATAAAATAATTAATTTTTTTTCAAACAAAATTGAAAAACTTGAAAATTTATTCTGAGTTGAACTACAAGTGGGGTGTCATTGCCAAAATAAAATTTTGCGGATTTCCCATAAGGCTAATTTTAGCTTGTTTGGAGGGTAAATTTTATAACCGTTTCAATTTTTAGGTCTCTATTGTTCTAAATATCCCACTGAGTACCCTTATCCATAATATTCAATAAAACTTTTATATCTCTTTTAGTTTCTGAGATATTCATTTTGCTCACAAAAAAATTTGCATTTTCAGTGAGTTTCATTACAATTTTAAAGAAATCACTCATTTAAATCAAGTGGTTTAAATTAATATCAATGTATATAATAATAAATATATCAGACCTGCCTAATAAAATTTGTTCAGAAAGAATATATAATTAAAAGCTCATCTGTTTCAGAATTGGATCTAATGAACTAATGGGTTGTACTGCTATCGGATCAAACTTTATCGGTGTTGGTAAGGACCATTGGCTTGAGATGTTAGATAACCCAAGAAAACCTGTTGCTCAATGGTACGTCCTTACTGAATCAATTCCTGGACACATCCCCGAAGGTTTCTCAGAGACATTACCAATTAGCTTGAGCTGTTTGCATAGTAGGTGAGTACAACTCTTGTATATTTTTATTTTCTCTTCTTTGCATTTCTAAAATATCCCAGTGGGATTAAAATTATCGAACTTCCAAAATACAAAACAAAATCCTATTCTCCTCTTCCAGGTGAACTTCTTAATTCACCTGACTTGTGCTTGTTTCTCAACGCTGACGATTTGTCAGTCAGGTCTGCTACTTGATTGAATTGTGGAAACTTTTAAAGTGTGATGGTAGAGCGAAAACTAACAATGAAATTAACAAATTCAATTTAATATATGCTATATATTGCCATTCTTGATGGTATTGCATGTGTTATCAAAGTGATGCACAAATTCGAATATCTATTTATTACATGGTTATTTCGTTATTCACTTTTCCATAATAGGTTTTGTAATTTGAATTAAAGTCAATTAATGTTAATGTTAGTACTCGTACATAGTTACATAGCAGTATATCGTATTAAATATATCTGTATCATTTATGATGAAATAATTCCACTAACGACTCATTTTTAATCCTCGGTGGCCTAAGTATTGCTCAAAGTTTAGTGCTTACACATTATACATACATACATGTGATTCCATATTAAATATAATTATATTATGAGTACATCACTATTATGAATATGAAAACACTATCTCTATAGTATGTACAATCAAAATATATTAATAATGTCATCCAATATTATATTGGAATATAATATTGAACGTAATTAGAATTTTCATATACACATTAGTTGAATATTTAGTTGAGTAGATATTAAATTAGTTTGTAGATGGGTTTTTAGAGATAAAAACTAAATAATATATTAATTGTTAAATATCGAAGAGAAATTTAGAAATAAGTAATTTTAGAGACATGAAAACTAATTATTTATTCTCTACTTTATCATATCAAGTGAGAAACGATACAACAGGAAATTATCCCAATTCAAATTGATATATTTCTATATCTTATATTTCACAGTAAAACTGAATTATAGAATGATACAGCTATAGCGTTAAATATAATTAGAGAACTTGATAATTAACCGTAAGAGCCTTAAGGAGTTTTGGAAAGGGTAAATTAACTCTTTAAGAAACGAACAGTTGTAAGATTAAGAAGTAAAAGAGTCTGATTTGGTATACTTAATGTATATGAATAATTTAATATTTAACAGTTATTACTTCTAGTAAAGGTATCATAACGTTGGTCATATCCAAAATTTTAAAACAATTTTACCATCATAACAAATAAAGGCGTTTCTGCTTCCATGATAAGTTTATCCCTTTAATCAACACTTCGATCCCTTGTCAACGCTTTGCACATTTTATGTTGTTGACATCACGTACGTACTTTATTTGTCCTTGAAATATTTATGAACGTGAATAAACTAAACTCTCCTACCGAATAAATATAATTAGATCCCGGATCTAAAAAATATTACGTTTTTAATGTAACTGTGTGAACCCTGTTTTTTGTATAAATTCGCTACTAGGGTTGTGACAGAAGTGATAAAAAATAATATTTATTCCTATAACGTCCTCAATTGTATTTTTCATAGAATGTTGAGGGAATACTATTTTACAATGAAGAAACTCATATTTAAGAATATAATATATTAGTCCAAATTATATAGAATAAAATTGCAGATGAAAATGGATTAATTGAATTAATGCAGTTACTAAATTAACGATAATAAATAATTAGCATATCTACAAAGTATACATAACTAAATATATTATTATAAGGGAAAAAAATATTTATTCTTGTTTCAAATTATTATCCATTAATTTAAAATTAATTATGGTGACACTATTAATAGATTAGAAAGTACATTTAAGAAAAGATTGTTGTACTAAAATAATTTGCGCAAAACTAAACATATTATAAAAGTGATTATTATCAATTTATTATAATTATAATAAAATGTAATAGTAATACACTACGTGTGCTTACAACCATGTGTAATCACCAAATGTGAAAATTTTGTTATAAAATAGCTGGATATTAAGTATTATTCTTGTATGTAAATTACAAAATTAAATCATCATTGTTACAAAGTAAAATCATCCAAAGTTTAATTCGAATAATGGTAAAGTAACTACCCACGCATCACATAGCTCCAGTTACTATAAATATATATACAACCGTTGTACCCTTCAAGAGTTTCAGAGTAGAATTTGATCGATGGTAGCCATAGTAACGTTTGTTATTCCACGGAGATTTTCCAGTTTGTCAGTGGTGCTCGAAGCGGAAAAACTACCTCACCTGAATATCTTCAATTACATAACGAATCCCCATCAACAAAAGCACAAAAATGCCACCAACAGAAGATATGAGTGCTCCATATGAGGATGCAATTCCTCAAACTGCCATTCAGAGATTGGTCACCGAATTAACGACGATGTTAGCAAACGGTGTTATTAACAACAACAACAACATCTTGCTTGACCCTATCGATCCATATGCTAACTCACCGATGCCCTATTTGCCGAATCTGAGAGAGATAGTGGTAATGCCAATTTTACTTAATTAAAAGCATTAAATATGCACAGCTTACGTTCTATATCTGTCTCATTCAATTATGCTCATTATCGTCTTAAATGTTTTAGATCCGAGCGACTGGAAACTCGGATTTAGCAAGCGTCACGGAAGTCAAGTTGAAAGTCATCTCACGAGATGTTGGTTTACAGCATTTGAGCGTGCATACACCGAATTTGCGAGAACTGACTCTGGATGGAAGTGTGATTAGCTCTCTGAGGGATTTGGGATGTCGCTTGAACACTTTAAAAGTATTAAAGGTGAATCGCTGCAAGTTACGTTGTTTGGATGGTCTCAATGGCTTAAGAGGTATTGAAAAACTTTACGCAGCGAATAATAAACTCACTGATTTAACGCCATGCACGTCTCTTCATTCGATTTGGCATCTCGATGTTTCTGGGTAAGTCTAAAACCAACCCAAATCTGAAAACTTTTTGTATCTCTTAATCGCTGTTTTAGGAATCTAATTGAGGACATGAATGTCATCTCTTTTCTTGCGTTGTGTGGTAATTTAAAAGAACTTGTTCTTGAGGATAACTTTGGATTATCTACCAGAGAAGATTACAGAGAAGAAGTAAAACGGTTGATTCCACAATTGGTAACTTTAGATGGAACTCAATTCACAGGTAAAGTTAAAATTAAAATAGAAGTATTGTTACAGTGCATTTATATTATTATTATAGACAGTGCAAAACCTATGATGGCTAACAGCTCAACAGCTTCGGTATTTATAACATTAATTTCTGGTTATTTTAAATACAAAATAAATGTTATTCTAGAACATAAGCACTGCAGCAGGTATAGGTGAGTCCAATTTGGCAGAAACAATATCAAGTGCATTCAACGATGATAGTTGCTACACTGTTAGTTTTACTCCAAAAGTTCTCTCGCCTCGGAACGAAGACAATGTTGGCACAGGATCAGAAGAATAAGGTAACATTCACTTTAATAATTGTTTTTTTGTATACGCCATTATAATAACGATTTTTTTTTCTAGTGGCAACTGAATTAATAAAATGCAGTGAAAATATTTTATATAAATTTTACAGAAGGAAAAAGAAAGGAATATTTACAAATTCAGTATTTTGCATAATTGATAGAAAATATGAATATAAATAATAAAACCCTTTGGAGGATTTTGGCTTTATATATTTATTAGAGTAAACAATAAGTTGCATCAAGTATTAACTTTATTCAAAAGTTATATAATAATATAATATCAATATTTCATCACTGTCGAGATTTTGAACTTCTTAGAATGGGGGCATAAATGGTGCTATAAACGGTGGACGACAACCCATGGGTCCAAAAGGGCCCATTGGTCCCATTGGTCTGCATGGCATTCCTAACATACCTGGGAAAGGCATTCCAGGTAGTGGTGGCATCATTCCTGGCATCATTCCTGGCATCATTCCTGGCATCATTCCTGGTGGTGGTAACATTCCTCCCATTCCTGGCAACATAGGTGGACCCATCATTCCGGGTAACATAGGTGGAGGCATCATTCCAGGTAACGGCGGTGGTGGCATCATTCCTGGCATCATGGGTGGGGGCATTCCTGGTAACATTTGACATGACACTCCATTTTGGACCACAGCCAATAATGTCAATAACAGGAAACTCAATACTAATTTTACCATTGTGATAAGGTAAGTTGATTTTTTATCATTTGTACTTTAGTTAAAGAATGTGCCTCTGGGAGACTGACTTAATGCAAAATTGTCAGCGGCTTTTATATGATTTGGGTATCTTAAGAAAATGATAAAGGTTTTCATGGCAATTCAAATGTAATCAGAAATAAATTTCAATCGAATATCAAATATATTGAAAATCATTTATATAAAATAGCAGGTCATAAAATCACTGAATTGCACTTTTGCATTGTCTTGATATTTCTTATTCCAACATTTTATATGGCGTTATTAAAATAATGATGGTTTGTGTGATTTTACATGCAATTTTTTATTATAAATTTAGTTCTCACGAAATTTTTCTTGCTTGGCATTATTATGTCAAAGTAAATGTCCCATTTTGGTAAATATTGGTGTTATGTATAATTTATTTTTCATAATATGTATTGTAATTTATGTTTTTTTATTTTCTTTAAGTTTCAAGTACATCTCGAGTAAATACAATCATTTTTACTTGCAAATATTTACATTTTTATCAAATTTTATATTTTCGTAAAGATTAACTCAAATTTAATATCTAATATTAACTATATACATCTCTTTTTTTAAAAATAAATTACATATCTAAAATAGTATATTACAAAGTAAACAAATCCTCTTTGCTTTGTCTATTATGTGATTTATCACATTCAATATGTACAGAAATTATCTTAATTCTAAAGCAAATTTAGCCAACTCTAGTTCCCCATTCTATTTGTGTTTATTGGATCTAAGGTCATTACTATAATCGTGCATGTCATAGTTATTCATCTAATAATTCTGTTGATACTTACCAATCATAGAATTAATAATCGACCTTGATTGTAATGTCACATAACGAGAAAATATGAAAATGTTACTCAGTTTTACAATAGCGATACATCAACATAGTCGATTTTAGTGTTTGCCCTGAGAGTTGAAAATTTATTGCCCAGTTAACATTATGAATGACAATAATGATAATATTTTATCTTCTACCGAAGTTGATCATCTTCTCGAAAGTATCTACAAAGACTTAAATATTCGTCCTAAAGAAATTCGAATTGATAGCGGTTCAAATAAAGGTGATGGTTATATGAGTTTTATTACAAGAGTTGATATTACCACTGAAGATGGAAAAGAATTGCATTTTGCCATTAAATCAGCCCCACGACGTGAAGGGTTTCGTAAAATGGCACCAATACGCGACACTTTTCTTCGAGAGATTCTATTTTATGAAGAAGTGGCACCGATCTTTAGACGTTTCCAAACTGAAAATCACTCAATGAAATCGCCATTCGATTCTATTCCAAAGTTCTTCAAAGCATGTAAAGATGATGGAGCTGAAGTTTTAGTAATGGAAAACATTCAAACTAATGGATTCAAATTGTGGGACCGTATGAAATATATGGATCATGAACATATTGCTTTTGTGTTGCGTACATATGGCAAATTTCATGCTTTGTCTTATGCTATGCAACAACAAGATCCTGAATGTTACAAAGCGCTTGTTGATAAGATGGCTTGCAAAGTTTTGCGTGAAGATAACATGGGTCCTACAATGATGTCAATGATGACAGGAATTGTTGACAAAGTGCGCGATCTTTTTGAGAATGAAAAACCGGAACTCTACAAAAAGTTCTTGAATTATGACTCAGCAGCCATATGGCATGGACTAGATGAAGAAAAATCCGAATTTCCAGTAATTTGTCATGGTGATTGTTGGGTGAATAACATGATGTTCAAATATGGTGATAATCCGATGATCCCCACAGAAATGCGTTTATTGGACTTCCAGCTTATGAGACAAGGATCTCCGGTTTTGGATTTAAGTTATTTCTTCTATGTCAGTGCAACGAAAACATATTTAGATCAGTTGGATCTGTATTTGCATATCTATCATGATAGCTTAAGTGAATCTTTGAAAGAAATGAATTGTAATGATGTATTATCTTTTGATGGTTTGAAAAGGGAGTGGAAAAGTTTTTGCAAATTCGGTTACAACGCTTCTTTAATTGCTTCCAAGATTATGATGAGCGAAGGTGATGAAGTGATTGATTTTGCTAATGTTAACGAGAATGATGATGATTTTGTTGATGCGTTTAACAAAGAAAAGAAGCATGATGATTTTGTTATGAAAAAGTTACATTTGCTTACACTGCATATGTATGACAATGATTTTTTGTAGAATAATTTATATTTGTTGTGATTAATATTGCATTGGCAGTATGATTTACTTTGTTGGATATATATAAAAAGTTTTTTCTTTAATATGCAACATACTGCAGATTATAAATAATATCATAAAAATCTTACATTCATATTTGCATAAAATGCGAATTTTTATAAATTATACAATTACAATTCCACATGTTTGCAACTGTAGCCTTTTAGAAATGAATATTAGGAAATTAACTTAAATAAAATTGATTCAAAATTTTCCAAAAATTTTAATTTGAACCATGGTACCGCATTGTGCACTGATTTCAAAACATCACAAATAATTTATTCTTATTTGTAAGGAAAGTGATATAAGAATGTTATTAAAACTTTGCACCTCGCGACTATACAGCAAATTCACAGTTCGCGATTGGCAAGTGAAGATGTTACATATATACATTCTTCGTGTTAATAACTTGCAATTTTGAGTTTGAATTATCAATCTTAAGACATTTTAAATTGTGAGTGGTTATACTATTATAATTAGAGGATAATTATATAAATTTTAATAATATAGTGTTGATATTTATAAACAATTACGGTCATAACTAACAATAAACCTGGGGTGTCAAATGTGTTTAATGTGGTATTGCCCAAACGGCTCAATGGATTGTCATCAAATTTGGATTATGTACTAATTAAACAGTGCAGAAAAAGATTTGATATGTGAAAAGTCTCAAAATTTCCTCGTTTGGCAGTTTCAATTACTGCCGTCGACAATTGTGTAGTTTGTTTACATTTTTCATTCATTGTTATTGTTGCTAATTTATTTAAGTGAAGCGCTGAAATTCTCGAAAACCAAATGAAATGGTTAATAAATATCTTTGATTAATGTTTTTCAATAATTTTGAATGATTTACTTATCAAAACATTGAACAATTTCAATGTTAGGACTTGTAATTTATACCGGTATATTCAGTGAAATGTCTTCCAAATTATTACATTGACTTTCATCAAAGGTTGAATTAAAATTATTTAGATACCTCAGGAATGAAATATTTAAGTGGTTATTCTCAAAGTATATATGGGTTTATTATCAACAATTAATGAAAACAGTAAAATTTATATTTCAGAATTATAAATTCTCAGTTTGCCTTCGGTTAGTGAATATGTATTATTATTCTTCGTGTAAATTTGCAGT
This sequence comes from Falagria sp. GC000072, assembly GCA_030556245.1. Classification (NCBI taxonomy): domain Eukaryota; kingdom Metazoa; phylum Arthropoda; class Insecta; order Coleoptera; family Staphylinidae; genus Falagria; species Falagria sp. GC000072. The sequence goes on along the minus strand of JASKGN010001527.1, from coordinate 2,928 downwards.
TATACTGTGAATTTTGAGCCTTAACATCTTTTCAACTTATAAATTTAGTTAATTGCGTGAAAACTAGAATTTTTTCGCAAATAATAAAAAATGTTGTTACATATTTTAAGAATTTAAAAAAATTTTACGATATTTTATTATCATGATTACATAATCAAAACATGTTAGAAACTAAAAAAAAGAAATTTTAAATGTAAAACTTTTAAAAAAACAATTAAAATTTTTCCAAAATTTATGATTTGAACCACCAATACTTTGGTGCACCAAATGCAAAGTGATATAAATTGTTTATCTAACTTGAATAAAGTCCGTGTCGTGTGAAAGTGCGCTCACTAACACATGCAAATTTTGCACTTCGCGAGTATATGACAAAGTAAATTCGCAGTTCGCGATCGGCAAGCAAACATGTGCCACGTATTCATTCTTCGCGTTAATAACTTGCAATTTTTAGTTTAAAATATGAATCTAAGATATAGTTTAATATTCTGAGTGTATAAATAATTAAAATTAAAAGATATTTATATAAATTTTGATATTATAGTGTTGACTTTTATAAATTAATACAGTCATAACTAACAATAAAATGTGGTGCAATTATTTTTCTCAAATGTGTTTAATGTGATATTGACCAAACGGCTTGATGGATTTTTAACAAATTTGGAATATATACTAATTAAACAGTGTAAAAAAGGTTTAGATACGTGAAAAGTCTTAAAGTTTCCTTGTTTGGCGGTTTCAATTACTGACGTCGCGTCGGCAGTTGTGTAGTATGTTTACATTTGCAATACATTGTTATTGTTTCTAATTATTTTAAGTTAAGAGCTGAAACTCTCGAAAACCAAATGAAATGGTTAATAAACATCCTTGATTAATGTTTTTCAATAATTTTGAATGATTTACTTATCAAAACATTGAACTATTTCAATGTAAGGACTTGACATTTATGCCGGTATATTCAGTGAAATATCTTCCAAATTATTAGATTGACTTTCATCAAATTTGGAATTAAAATGATTTAGATACCTCAGAGATAAAATATTTAAGTGGTTATTCTCAATATATATGGGTTTATTATCTACAATCAATGAATAGAGTGAACTTTCCATTTCAGAATTATAAATTCTCAGTTTGCATTCAATTAGTGCATATGCATTATTATTCTTCGAGTAAATTTACAGTTATACTCTGAATTTTGACCTTTTGACATCTTTTCAACATATAAATTTAGTTAATTGCGTGAAAACTAGAATTCTTTCGCAAATAATAAATAATGTTATATATTTTAAGAATTTTAAAAAATTTTACGATATTTTATTATCATGATTACATAATTAAAACATGTTAGAAACTTGAAAAAAAAAGAAATTTTAAATGTAAAATTTAAAAACACAATAAAATTTTTTTCCAAAATTTAGGATTTCAACCACCAATAGTTTGGTGCACCCAATGCAGAACAAACATTCTACAAACTTAGCCATGCTCTCTTGTGAAAAAGTGATATAAATTGTTTATCTAACTTAAATTAGTTAAATTTAGTCCGTGTACGTGTGAAAGTGCGCTCACTAACAAATGCGAATTTTGCACTTCGCGAATGTATAGCAAAGTATATTTCCAGTTCGCGATCGGCAAGCAAACATGTGCCACGTATTCATTCTTGGCGTTAATAACTTGCAATTTTTAGTTTAAACTATGAATCTAAGATATAGGTTAATATTCTGAGTGTATAAATAATTAAAATTAGAAGATATTTATATAAATTTTAATATTATCGTGTTGACTTTTATAAATAAATACAGTCATAACTAACAATAAAATGTGGTGCAATTATTTTTCTCAAATGTGTTTTATGTGATATTGACCAAACGGCTCGATGGATTTTTATCAAATTTGGAATATAAACTAATTAAACAGTGGAAAAAAGGATTAGATACGTGCAAAGTCTTAAAGTTTCCTTGTTTGGCGGTTTCAATTATTGACGTCGGCAGTTGTATAGTTTGTTTACATTTGCAATACATTGTTATTGTTGCTAATTAATTTAAGTTAAGAACTGAAACTCTCGAAAACCAAATGAAATGGTTAATAAATATCCTTGATTGATGTTTTTCAATAATTTTGAATGATTTACTTATCAAAACATTGAATTATTTCAATGTTAGGACTTGTAATTTATATCGGTTGACGAATATACCGATATATATGTATTTCACAGAATTGTGAAATATCTTCCAAATTATTAGATTCATTTTCATCAAATTTGGATTTAAAATTATTTAGAAGCCTCAGGAATAAACAATTTATGTTCTTATTCTCAAAATATATATGAGTTTGAATCTACAAGCAGTGCATTTCGGCCAGTGAATATGTATTATAATTCTTTGTGTTAATTTGCAGTTTCACTGTGAATTATTAGTCTTCAACTTCAGAGTGTATAAATTTTGTTAATTTTAATAATCCTTTCGTAAATAATTATTACACATTTATTGTGTAAAACTTTTACAATTCTGACAATTATGTCAGTGATAATTATTTTCACATATTTGATTATTGTTAATATCTAAATTTAACAACATTGCTAGTATAAAGATTAATTTATTTCAGGAACGAATTCAACGTGAAGGTATTTACAAGTGCCTACAACACAATAAAAGCCTAAGTTATTTGTAATAAATAAATTTATTGAAATTAGATATAATTTTTTTTTTAAATTACTCGGCTGAAAATATTTTATAATTTATTAAATCTTTAATAAATTATAAGTATTTTCGGTCGAGTAAAAAAATTTTTTTCCATTTTTGTCAAACGGACGAGAGTATAGAAGTTTTAAATTTGCAATAGCAAGAAGCCTCGGTGGCGCAGTGGTTGCGTGCCTGGTAGCAATGCGAATTGCTATTGTCGTCGCCGGGTCGAATCACCTCTCCAGCCTTTAAT